>JAFVLL020013633.1:0-47866 GCA_021397915.2 Tor tambroides | reverse complement strand
AGTAGCCAGCATGGCTCACCTGCTGAACACATTGTGCTGTGTCCTGGTTGGGAAATGTATAATTTCAAGCCCAGTCTAAAGTAAGGAGTTTTTTTTTCCTGTTTAAAAATGTACACTGCTGATGTTTTTTGCAGAGATGTTACATGTATGGCCTATGTTTGGATATAATACAGCGTGACAGAAAGATCTTGTCATGCCATAAGACAATCTGTTTTTCAAACTGAATTGCTGTTATTGTTGTTTTTAGCTTAGGTATTACAATGCAGTGGCATTGCCATAGAAACCAGCGCACATTTCGTAAAACGAAAGACACTGGGTGGACAGTCAATCGTCTAGATCGGATTCCAATTGGATATGCATAAAATCTGGGCTGACAGTCTGAACAAGGGTTAACTATGGTCACAAGTTCCACTGAGCTCCATTGGTAACGACGGAACTTGCGACCATAGTTGCTTTTGGGAAACGCACCCCTGGACTGCATCTGGCTTTCTTGCATGGGATATTTTTTGATGCCTTTTGTTTGTTTTTTCAACTAAATAAAGACCCATTTACTCTGCGTCTGAGTCCTCACTCTCTTCCTGCACCCCGACCACTAGAACGCAAAAGCCAGGCCAAAATTTAAGCTGCTGTTTACTGAAAATCATGACATCTACTCTTGCTGTCCTTGGTTTATGAGAGAAATAGCAATGTCAGAGCTGTGAAGGAATCATTCCTTTTGGGTCTGCTTACACCTGGTCACTTCTTGCGTTTTCCCTAATAGGATAGCTATCTGATTGTGAAAAGACCAGGTGTAAATGTCCTCCGAAACACTTTCGAGTCTGATTTACGTCTGATCGCTCAAACCACTTCAGTAGGTGGTCTGGGACACATTCCAGACGAAACTGGACAAGTGTAAATGCATCTGGTTGTTGAAGCCATGCATGTAAATTTCATAGCCAGATATGACAGCGCCATTTTAACAAATCAGATAGCGAGCCGATTAGTAAAAACACATTAAGTGACCGGGTGTCAATGTTGCCTTCGAGTGAATTGCTTGATTAACAAAACCTTAAAGATTCTCAATGATCCAGTGTTAACGGTTAATAGCTCCCTAAAGGTAAATATTGTTAGTTAATAATTACTTAAATTCTGCTTAAAGGAATAGAAGCATGTGAGTTGAATGGACAACTTTTATGATAAATTTAACCTTTTTTGAGGCTCTCCATTAATTGCATTTGCAATAAGCAACCAGTACAATTCATCAAAATGTACCCTTTTTAGTTCCACAGAAGAAAGAAAGCAATAGAGGGTTAGAACCAGAATTTTCATTTTGATAAAAATGATGTCTTATACAGTAATATAAAGTATTTTTTAAATATACATTTAATTATATAAATATAGGAATTAAAACATTAAAAGGTGTATTCTCAAAGCTTTATTCAGTAACTCATTCCGTTACTCATTTCTGAGCTTGTAGTGCAACCTTTGATTCAGGTGCTCATGGGAAAAGTTTGATATATCATGAAGTGGACCAGAGACTCTTGTGTTAAGTGATAATCACAGTGTGGCTGCATTGCTCTGGGTCTGGGTTTTCTGCAATTTAAAGAAGATAAAACTATTTTCAATTATGGGCCCTTTATTAATGATCCAATTTGCATACATTACATTGGGTTTCCAGATATGTGTGCCTTATCTCAGTCTACACTCTCTGCTAGCAGCAGTTGCTGGCTACCACTCTCCTACAGCATTAATGTCGGGTAACTATATAGGCTCTCCCCACAGACCAAAGATATTGGCTATCAATGGCTGAATCTGAGTGACTGAATTCCAAATACACTCTCTTCCTCAGTAGAGATATAGATTAAAAAAAACAACCTCAACAGAGGCTTTGATTACTGGGTTGGTTCCTGAGGAGTTACAGAATTATCTGTTAGCTACTGAAATTATTTTGGGTTAACCCAATGATCACTTCTAAAACATTTATTATTTTGGCATATTTAGATTATGTTCTTTAATGTGCAGTTTGAGTTCCAGGTCACATTTCTCCCCAAAAGTAATTTAATTAAAATAAATAAATGGTCCCACTTTATATTGTGGCCTTAAATGCTATGTACTTACATTTTAATTAATCATTTGGTACAAAAAAATACTTGCATGTAATTACATCTGTAATTAATTTCTGTAATTACATTTAGAATTACACTGTTGACCCATCCCTTACACCTTAACCCGCCCTTAAACCTACCCATACCACCAAACCTGTCCCTAACCTTACCTGTATCCCAGTTCAATAGCACCAGACGTGTTTTGCAATAAAATATGAGCACAATAAGTGCGATGTACTTATTTTCTGATGTAAGTACATATTAGTTGAGGCCACTTAATATAAAGTAGAACCAAAAAATGGTTTAGAAACATTTTTTCACTCAGAAATTGATAGTAAATTTCACAAGTAATTACAAATAAATGGCAAGTAACACATTGAATTAAACATAACATTTTGAATTAGAAAGTCCAAATGGTATTTTCTTGTTAAATGTACTCCAGTGCAGTGATAAAAAAAACTAAGTCTGCTTTATTTTATTATTTATTTTTTATTCCAATTATTGTACTCATATTATTGCATGTTATTGTATTCTTATTATGCTTGTTATTGTAAAAGAGACATTTTGACCGTCTTACAAATATTTTCGTGATGTTTTAAGAATATATGCTGACTGGTTAAGAAACTATAGGCTGACTGGTTAAGGCAGTGGCAGGGCTGAAAAACACAGACAAAAGTGAGGATAAAATAAACTAAAGTGTTGGTAGGTTGAGTCATGTGCCCCAGCAAGATATGTATGAGCAGAGTCTAGGAGAACTAGACAATCAGAGATGGAAACTGACACTCTCCAGTCTCACTGTAGAAAGTCACCAAGGCAGATGGCCTTGGGAGTCTGGGGAGAACAAAAAATGACAAAAAAAAAAGGAAAACCCTGAGAAAAAGAAAAAAGATAACTCAGGTGCAAAACTCAGGAGAAACACAAAGCTGAGGAAAAACAAAATTATAAAACATAAGTCAGTTTCCCAAAAAACAACTCAGAAGGAGAAAAACAGAATCAAGAGACAAAATGTAGAGACACAAAATGCAGCTGCGGATTTCCAGAAAACACTTAACAGAGCCCACAACTGGGAGTAGCTCAGACCTACACAGCTGGGAACAGAACCATACAGGGAACGAATCAGCAAAGAACTGAAGAAAGAAAGAAGAATATATTGGAGACAAGTGATCTTGTCAGAATATAAGGAACAGGTGCAGGTAATTAAGGCCAACGAGAATGCACCTAAGAAAAATATAACAATGCGATGGAAATACAAAGTGTAAAGAAAAAACAAAACAGCCACCTCTGGCTACTGGGCCGAGAACAGAGGTGGATGATAACCTAAGGCACAATGGAAAGAAAAAAGCCCCGTAGATGACAACAGCAAAGAGTTGTGGGTGTCATACACAGCAATGACTGCTGTCTCCCGGCCTGAAGGGAGCATTGAAATATGAACAAAGTGAGCTACCTTCTAGAACCTGTCCACCACTGTCATAACAACAGTGTTGCCCTGGAATGGGGGTAAGCCAGTCACAAAAAACAAGGCAATATGTGACCAAGTTTTAAAAGGGACTAGAAGGGGCACAGATCAAGCTAGCCAAAACCAAACACCACATATTCTGGGCCACTAGAACCGCTGTCCTGCAATAGTTATGTTGCTCCTAACATCTGGGTGGTAGGACAGATTAGAGGAGTGGACCCTCTACAAGACAGCACACTGGACTGACCTAGGTACAAACAGCAGACCCTCTGGTACCCCCCCTGGGACCAACACTGACCGCTGCACCTCCTGCACTAGTGACTCAATCTCCCAAGGCACTGCAGTGACCACCCGCTGTCTAGGAATAATGGTGTCCTGAGAGTCGATGGCACCACACCTACAAAACTGGTGGGAGAGTGCATTGGGCTTGGCATTCCTGAATTAGGGTCGGTAGGACAAGGTAAAGTCGAAAAAAAGAGTGCCCTGCTAAGCCATTTAAACCATTTAACCATTAACCATTTAAAAACAGATCGAATATACTCAAGATTTTTATGGTCGGTCAACACCAAAAAGGGTTGTTCCGCCCCCTCAAGCCAGTGACACCACTCCTCTAAGCTAACTTTACAGCAAGCAGTTTGCGATTGCCGACATCATAATTCCATTTGGTAGGTGTTAAAAAATATGAAAAATAGGTGCAGAGTTGCGTCTTTCCATTACTCTGGGAGAGGACCGTGCCCACACCCACCTCTGCAACAAACTGGACTAAGGGATGTGGAGTCACCAGAAAAAGTTTGGACAAGAAACACGACTTCAGGGAGTCAAATGCAGTCTGCAGACTGAGTCTGGGCGGTCTACACAAATTTGAACTCGGTTGAGGACAGATTGATCAAAAGGGCTGCAACTAGGGGTGTGAGATATATGTCGTCTGCGATAATATCGTAATTGTTGTTTTAACGATGTGCGATTTGACATTATCGAGTATTTTGTAAAAACCATTCAAAACACCCCAACAGAGTGCACACATACACTACGTGAAGTCTAGACTAGTGCGCATTTAGAGTGCATTCTTTCACTGCAGGATTCAGTCTATTACACTACATTTAGAATGATCACAAAATTCAAGATAAGGGGCCAGAAAATGTATATATTTATATCATTGCATGTAGTTAATCAATATCACACAGAGGTGACGTTTTTTCCAAAAATTACCATGATTACAAATGTAATATTGATTGTTTACAACAGTTCAAAAAACAAGTTAATTAAGAGACTTACATTTTAGACACCATATTGCCTGTTTTTGCTCTATTTCGACAACAAAAATAATTCCAAACAAAGCTACAGCACTGTTTTGCGTCTCTGAGCAACATGACAGTGTTTCGTTCCTGAATGAATCAACCGTTTAAATGATTCGGTTCAGTCGCAATGACTCACTTATTAACAGTGACTTGCTGCCACCTGCTGGAGGTTTTAATTTCACATTTATAGTTTCTTTTTATTATTTAGATAATTTCGAATAACAGTATTCAACATTTTATGTTTAATATATCAAAACATTATTTATACATTTGTAATTGCAGGTTAAGCATTCATGTTCTGCACTAAATAGTATAGGCCTACATCTAAATGCCACCAGATGCAGCTTCTGTGTTTTCTCTGCATTGCAAAGATGAATATTGTTGATACTGATTTTATTTGCTTGGTAACAGCCCAAATGACTTATTATTTTAATTCACTGATTAAATGTAAGAATTTGACTCAAAAGATAAAGCACAGTTTTTAAAAAAATGACTTTAAAAAAGGTAAAAATTCCCATTAAATGGTAAAAATCAATTTAAATTTATTATAAAAGATTAATTTCTATCAGTGTGAACTAACCACCACACATGAAGAATATGGAAAAATGTAGGAGTCAGCTGTCCATAGTAGTCCTTAAGATACCAGCACAATAAAAATAAAATAGAAATAGTTAAACACTTCATATTTTCCCTTCTGGCAATGACGACGATAGATTCAGCTGTTAAAAATAAAATCCTTCCCGCTGTGTTAATTCCCTTGAAGCCGCCGTAGATTGTTACTTCGTGTACACTCAGCAAAATATCGTCTAATTATCGTTATCGATAAAATCCCAGAAAATATCGAGATATTTTTTTTGTCAATATCGCACACCCCTAGCTGCAACTGAGTAATAGTTGCAGATACAATGTTGATTGGTGATAGGTGAACCCCAGAAATCCCTGTAATACCTTGTGAGAATCTGGGGGTTGGCCAACTGGCTATGGCCCTCACCTTAGCGGGATCCATGCTAATGCCCCGGGATGAAATGATGAACCCCAAGAATGGAACCGTCTTTACGTGAAGAGAACAGTTCTCTGCCTTAACAAACAGCCGATTCTCGAGTAATCATTGCAGCACTGCTTGAACATGCTCAGTATATACCTGGAGGGAATGGAGAAAATCAAAATATCATCTAGGTGCACAAGCTTATTAACCATGTCCTGGAGCACGTCATTGATGAGAACTTGGAAGATGTCTGGGGCATTAACTAGCCCGAAAGGCATCAAGCGATATTCAAATGTCCTGTGTTAAAAGCCATCTTACACTCATCCCCCTTCCTAATCCACACAAGATTATGTGCATTGTGAAAATCCAACTTTGTAAAGGGAGGACTCTCCCTCTGCAGCAACTCGAAGGCTGAAGACATCAGCGGCAATGGATACAGGTTCTTATCAATGATATCATTCAGCCCCCGATAGTCAATGCCCCAACTGGGATTCCTGACAAAAAGCTTTAAACTTATAAAGTATGCTTAATATTGCATTTAAGGGGCAGTCGTGGCCTAATGGATAGAGAGTTGGACTTGTAACCCGAAGGTCGTGGGTTTGAGTCTCAGGTCCGGCAGGGATTGTAGGTGGGGGGAAGTGAATAACCAGCACTCCCTCCACCCTCAATACCACGACTGAGGTGAGACCCTTGAGCAAGGCACTGAACCCCCAACTGCTCCCCGGGCGCCGCAGCATTGGCTGCCCACTGCTCCAGGTGTATGTTCACTACTGTGTGCATGCACTTGGATGGGTTAAATGCAGAGGACAAATTCCAAGTATGGGTCACCATACTTGGCCACACACCACTTCCCTTTCCCTTTCCCTTTCCCTTAATATTTGCATCTAGAATATGGGGTGATATGTAAATTTCATAAAAGGCCATACAACATATAGTTTGAGTTAAAAAATAAAAGAAGGTTAAGAACAAATTCATGTGCATGCACACCTGTTGTAAATCTCCGTATAAGTGCAAATAATCCACACATTTATGAATGAATTTTTCATCACTGTGGAGAGATATGATGTGAGTGAAGAAGATCCTTCCCTCTTTCTGGAACACAAAGCAATCAACTGCTTCTTAAAGAATCAGATTGTGCTGTCAAATATGAAGTAATGTCTGGCAGAATCTTAAAATAGCTGGTCCGTGGAAGGCTGCTGAGGTTGAGGAGGGATTTCTCCTCATGTGGGAGTTTCTCTGCAGCATTTCCTCTGTGTACACCCCCCGCTGGATCTTCTGCAGCAGAGACACTCAAGTGATTAAAATGTGTTGCAGACACCAGTGTGAAGGGAATGGCTATAGGCTTCTTCTGACGCAACGTTTGTTCTCAGAGTAAACATCTGCAGGAATGCCCATGGTGTTACATTCTGGGGGAGTCTGAAGGCTTTTCAACAGGCTAAACAAGAATATGAAGATGGAATAGAGAATTCTGAATTGCACTCTTGGGTGGAATGCTTATATAATCAAAATAGAGCGTAGAACGTGCATGTGTATTTCGGCAAAATCTTGTTTTTGTGTTTTTCAGAGATAAATAATAGGCTATAACCTATCTACAATATATATTAGACAGACATCAGCTGAATTACCTGGCATCCAGCACATTGCATTGAATATGTGTGATGTGTGATACATATTGATTCATATGTAAGATAGCCCACATATTAACGGAAGCGTATTGAGTTTTAATGTGCTACGAGCAGTTGTTGGAGAAATGGATAGTGACAAAACGCTTTGAAAGCATTCCAGATTCGGATTCTAATGGCAACCACATGCATGTGCCTACTATAAATAGCGAGAGATAATAACCAAAGAAACCACTGGAAATTCTACCATAATTAGAAATCAGCAGTAACATTTCATATAGCCCACAGTGTGCAATATAGGCTACTTATTATAAATAACCAGAATAAACTTAAATCTTCGTCAATAGTTAAATAAGCTGATGATTTCCCCCCTTACTATTATTTATGTATTTATTTATCTTATTTTGGTTACTTTATTTACTTTATTATTTTAATTCCCGGTGTGGTTTTTAAAAAGTTTGTATAACGTTTACTATTACCTAATTGCGAGCAAAATACAGCGTTGTGAAAAGTTTTAAAAACGTTTTGTGTTTGGTGGGTTGGCGCATTAATGTAGGAATTAATGTAAACTGGTATATGCGATCACAAATGTGTCTACAGCCAAATAATCTATTTTAAAGGCTTCGAGGCTCATCCAATTAGAAAATCGGCTTTGTGTGAATTAAATTGTCAAAATGGTAGTTTTCGAATCCTAGTAAATAGAATGTCACAAATATAGGCTAATCCTGGTGATTGTTTATCCTCGACTGTCAGGCTGCTGTGAAGCTGCGCTCGTGATGAGAGGACAGAGACGCAGCTCTTCATTACTGTAGGAGGAGATTTGCCAACGGCTCTCCTATTGGTTTAGTGCATCCGTGATGGCACTGAGGAGGCGGCTTCATACTTTATAAAGCTCCCTGAGAGTGAGGAAACCACTGTCAACTCCTTACAGCTGAAGTGCGCCGAGGAAAACCTGTGAGATAACACTGAACCATGAGCGAGGTAAGTGCACCTCTTTACCGCATCCAGACCACATTTAAAGCAGATCTTTGCATCAGGTTTTTATTATATAACACGGATAATGGCTTTTGGGTGCTGCAGTGTGTTGCTGTGAATCCTTGCTCAGCGTAGTTTGATTCACTTTTGCTTCTGTAACCACGAATCTTTTCAGTTGCTGATGGAAACGTGTTTACTTAAATGAACTAATTTCATTTCACATTTGAGGATGACTTCTCAAGAAGACACACTGATCATTACACTTTTTTTATACTTAAATGCCCACTTTCTGTAAGGTATTTTCCCCCTCTAACATGCTATAACATCATCAAAGAAAAAATAAAATCTATCTATCTATCTATCTATCTATCTATCTATCTATCTATCTATCATAAATATAGGGAAACTGGGGCTATAGATGTAATACTTTTTAGGTTTTGTTTTGGAATCTCCATTTCTGTATAAATATATACTGTACATTAAAGCTGTAGCTGTATAAAGGCATTGGATATTTCCACTGTTATTGCCCTGGAGAAAGTGATACAGTTCATTAAACACACAGTGACCTTTTGCTACACCATCACTCAATAGCAGGGCATGTTATCACTATGGGAACCTTCCATTAAATGGCATATTAAGCTTTTTATTGGCAGTTCAGCAAAATCTGGACAGTAACCTAAATAACGAAACACAAAATAATTAATCAGTAGCAAAACCTATAACATGCAAACACATACATTTATAAAATCATAACTTTTTAAAAACTTGCCCCAAAGTGACATTTGTTAAAATCTAGTTGAACCTTGCCTTAATGTATGCCAGTGTGGTTTTATAACAAGAGGTTTTTTACAAAAATATATTGGTATTTTAGTTGGATTTTTTTTATGTTTACATTCGAAAATAGCCTTCATGAACTAATAGCCTGTTGTCAGCTTTAATTTGATGATGAAATACATTTCTTGCCACATATTGCCGTCTACGTCATCTTGTGGAATGCTGGTCTGTTCTGTGTTGTGAATAGCATGGAAAAATAAAGCTAAATGCAAGTAATAAAATCACGCATATGTTTGTATGCAAAACCATTGCGACACGGAATACATACTTTAGTTGAGAATCTCTTGTCTCTCTCAGAGTGTCCAGTTTCCCTTTTTGTTTGGACTTCTGTCTTTGGTTGAGATTTGTATCCATCAGAAGGGCTGAAAGCTGTAGTGTTTGTGCTTGCTGTATTGGGGACAGCATAATCTCACTGATTCTCTCTCAGTAAATAGTTAATAAATTTCTAGAGCGGAAGTGCAACACGAGCTAGGTGTGTGCGTTTTCTTGATGTTATTTTCTGTGACCTGCAGTGCTTTTGAACATGATGTGCCAGATGTAACATAGAGAGGGATGCTAATTATGAGAGAGGAAATTAGCATAAACTCAGCCCTGATTTAAGTAGTCAGGTCATTACCATGCGTTCAGTCTGCTTCAAAGTATTAGAGCATTTAATATCTAAAGAAAAAGCCCAATTACTGTGAGAGCTGTGATCAAACACCATATGCCACATCTCTCCAGCTTCTTCTCATTACCTTTCAATCTGCCTTTTCTTGTAGAAAATTTAGTAGCAGAAAGCTGTTTATTTATTTATTTATTTTTCTATCCAAGCATTTTCTGTAATAATGTTTCTCTCAGACAGTGTAAGACGGAATACACACACACACACACACACACACACACACACACACACACACACACACACACACACACACACACACACAGTAGTCAACATTGGAAGTGGATCAAAAGCTTTCATCAAAGTTGTCCTAAAACCTAAACCAAAATGCAGATCCATCTCAAATGTTGACTACTATATATATATATATATATTCACACACACACACTATATGTATATATGTAAAACTGTAAGACCTAATGGAAGTGAAAAAGAACAAATCATATTATAAATTACTGTGAAAAAATAAAATAAAATAAAATAAATTGACATTCCTAGAATTCCCTGTGACACTTCACATTTTTTCTTAGCTTTTTGTTTTCAGTACAATAATTTTAGTGTCATGTTACCATGATACTACCACTGTTACTGCAGTAGCTTTTACAGTAAAGTTTTGGCTACCACATTTACCGTTTTTTTCCTCTGTAAATTTATTATTATTATTATTATTCAAATAATGCATATAATTTTTATACTGTGTAAACTGTCAATTTGTCAGCACATGTACAAAATTTAGTTTTAATAAACAGAAGTTTTATTAAAACCTTTTTCAGTTTTTAAATATATTCACCCAAAATCAACAACAGTTGGTTCTGTTTTTTAAATTCCATGTTGTTTGAATTGTGGAAATCATAGGGCCCTGTGAATATACTCATCACATGAAGAGAGCTGGAGAGCACAGACTGGGGATAGATCAAGAGCCACACGGCACATTTAATCTGATTTTGACAACTCTTGAAAAACTGCCCACATTACTCATTTCAAAATGGTCTCCACGTCTCTCATCTAATTCATCTCTGACCTCTCCACACATCACTTCCCTCACACTGGATTGCTTTATGACACTCAAAAGGCCTACATTTCTCGAAGAAGCAAACAGGATGTCAGAAATCTGATTGGACATGTGCTGCCATGAGCAAGAATGTGCCGTGGCATCCAAGCTCCCCGCATTTGCCACCAACTTTCTTTGCCCCTTGCAACTGTCTGATGCAATATTTCTATAAACGGAAGCTGTTCTCATTCTGCCTGTTTTTAGTTAATAGGGAGTGAGCTTTCATATTACATTAGACAAGCATTCGTACAGTTCACAACAACTGTGATGTAATATTTGATTAATCGTACTAAAAGGAGGAGGAACAATACCCCCCCCCAAAAAAAGTTAGTTGTGACAAATTGCATATAAAATATAAATGTTTATATTTATATTTATGTAAAATAAACATTTGACTGTGACGTGACTGTGAAATACTGTATGAGCATGATAATAAATGCAAAAATACAATGTTGGTGGCTTGTTAAAACTGGAACATGAATTACATAAGACTATGAAAAAATACTAACACAGTTTCAGAAGTCCACCTCATGCCACTCTAGTGAAGGATTTGCTTTTTGCCAATTAGAAGTTAAGAAATCACTGTTGTTATTTCGTTTTTTTCCTCTTTGCTTAAATCTCCAAAGCATAAGCTGTTTCTTTGAACAGTTGCAAATGAAGTAGCCCAACCGCCAGGCAAAGCCGCAGTAAATTTTTAGTTTGGCCGAAGGCATCAACACATCAGCATATTAAGAAGCTTAAGCAAACAGTTTTGTTATCCAAGCTGGATTATGTGAACTTTGCAGTATCATTCTTATAGCTCTGCATGTTTGGTAGTGCTTGCGAAGGCAAGCGTCACTATAACTATTGCTCATACTGAGCGTACTGAGGATTTGTACAAACCCTTAACCCCAAGTATTAAAATTCCTGGACCATCTGTACTCTGCACATGGATGATGCTTCAAATCACACGGCTTGTTGAGGAAAGTTGTGCTTTTGCTTTTGTAAGTGATTGTAACCACATAGCAACATACTAATAACCACTCGGAAAACCTTATCAGCCGAATATACTGTAGCAGCACCCTGGCTATCACCAACAACAAGCAAATGTTTAAAAAAGATGTTTCACTGTGCATTTTCAGCTTGAATATAATTTTAAGTTAAAGTGCAAAATTTCACTGTAACCGCTCCCATAACCAGTTGAATGCCTAAAGAGCAAGGACCAAAGCATATTTACGGATCTGGTTTTATAATATTTGCAATGCTTATTAGATGCTGCTTTGTTCCATATTATAGCACAGTGACAGGAAGTACATAAAAAAAAGCTATGAATATTTGAGTGGTCATTTACTTCAATAAAAGGGTCATAAATCACATTCACAATCTACAGACCGACAGACTAAGTGTTGTTATGAGAATAAATTGTCCCTGTAATGTGTTAGTTTTGGTTTGATTACTGAGGCAGTATTCATCAATTGCATCAGCTCTCGGCACTGGGTTTATAAGATTCCCTGCCGACTGTACAGCATCTCGCACATGCAATGTAAATATGTAAATTAAATCGATAAAACAAACTGACAAGTTTATTATGCCCCTTGATGGTGAGAAGTGAATTGAAAGCTGATAGCAGAACATTTAGTCAACTGAACAATAAACTGGCTAGAAACAGTTTTAATAAATCTCTCCTCGCCAGGGATGTAGTGCTAAATTGATTGATTTAGCCTGTTATTTATAAGAAATGCTCCCGCTGGTATGCTCTGTGCCCTACATTATAAAAATAATTATATAAATAATTTGCATGGTTTTTTCCCTATAGATCCACTCCATAAATTTATTCATGATTTTGCACCATATATAGCAGAGGCCGTATTTACTGAGACTGACCACTGGTGTTACGATCAATGGGAAAAACATGGCGACTCTAGTAAAGTCAGTCCTGCCTTCCAAATAAAAGATCCAGTCATCAGTCGGCAAGGTCACGTGATACTTATGCTCAGCCTTTGCTCTACACTGCAGTTGCACATTGACTGACGCATTATTTGGGGGGAAAACTATAACATTCATGTCAGATTGTACTGCTGATTTTACTGAAATGTGAGTTTTGTGAGCAAGTAGTTTTTGAGATATATTGCTTTGCAGGACTTGCTTAAAAGCTGTGGGTTTGCTGTCATAACAAAAAATAGACTTGTTTGTAATGTTGGGATCTTTCTGAAGTATGCAGAGCTGTAGGTGCTACACGCATCCAGGTTTCAGTTTCAGTGAGGTTATGGATTGGTAACACTATGGTAGTTGTGTATACACTGATCTGCCAGAACATTAAAACCTCCTGAATAATATCCTGTAGGTACCTAGTGCTCTCTGAATGTGTCTGTGGTTTCTAGCACCAAGACATTAGCAGCAGATACTTTCAGCAATTAGGTAGGTGTACGTGTCAAAGTAACATCTATGTGAATGACAGAACCCAAGGTTTCCTAGCAGAACATTTCCCAAAGCATAACACTGCCTCTGCTGAGCTGCCTTCTTTCCATAGTGCATTCTGCTGCCATGTGCCATCTTTTCCCCAGGTAAATGATGCACATGCACCTGGCCATCCATCTAAACTACAAGAAAATGTGATTTATCAGTCCAGGCAAACTTCTTCCATTGCTCTATGGTCCAGTTCTGATGCCCACCTGCCTATAGTAGTCATATTTCTGCAGTGGACAAGGGTCACCTTTTATTTATTTATATAGCGCTTTTAACAATACAGATTGTGTCAAAGCAAAGGGTCATCATGAGCACTCTGACCAGTCTGCCCCATATGTAGTAAACTGTGATGCACCTTTCTATCACGGGCAGCATTATATTTTTCAGCAATTTAAGCTACAGTAGTTCTTTTGTGTGATCAGACCAGATGGGCTAGCCTCTCACATGCATCAATGAGCCTTGGGCGTTCATGACCCTGGTGCCGGCTCACTGTTTGTCCTTTTTTACAACACTGTTACCACTACATACTTGGAACACCCCACAGGATGGTTTGACCAGTCATCTAGCCATCAAAATCTCCAGATCTTTTCGCTTGCCAAATTTCCCTTCTTGAAACACATGAAATTTGAGAACTGACTTGCTGCCTAAGATATTCCACTGATTAACAGGTGCCATTGTACAACACATTCTCACTGCCAACTCGTCACATATTGAAGCTTGTTCAGGACCACTTGGCGTCACTTTTTGACGCTTAAGGTACCCCTTTAGGGTCATTTTTCGACTTGCAGGGTCCTCCATTGCTTTAAATAAGAAACCCTTGGCATCAATATACTGACGCGAAAGGAAACCACTGGGAATTTTATCGACATGATTACATTATATACTGGGTATCTATATTGCCATTATTGCATATATGTTGGGGTGTGATTTTTCAATGTAAACAGTCACAACAGTTTTATTTATATTACATTATTTACACATTTATGAGCACGTAACGCAACCACTGCCCCTCAACCTACCATTACAACTACTGTGATAATTTATTCAAAAAGTATTAATATTCCAAGTCTTCCAAGGCAAAACCATTGATTTGTGAGAGAAACAGACCGAGGAATCGCTGTCTCTGTCTGCCGTAAAGCTCTTCCTGTGTGCAGTCTGTGCGCAAATTCAAAAAATGCCGCCAGAAGAAGCCTTACGTCAACCTTGGTTGTGAAATGCTATTGGCTCTTGTGTGTCTCGTAACCGATTGCGTCATGCTATGGGACGGGAGTATGCTTTTGAATGAGATGTGAGCACGTTAACGGAGCGGGGTCATTTTCAGCAATTAAAACCTTATGTTTTACTCTCTTCTTCACATAAAGACATCGTATGGCTTCAGAAGACTTGGAATGCAGCCCAACTTGTTTGTAATGCTTTTATACTGCTTGTTTATGCAATAAATACCTGTGACTTCACTTATATTTGCCTGTTACGTATTTTATATTGTTCAGAAGTGGGGGGTAGGTTTAGGGTAGGGTAGGGGTGGGGTTAGGTGCTCCAATGAAAGTATAAATTTATATAAAATTATTTCTATTTTTTACAAATGCATGCAAACCATTAAATTAAAACAAACATCTGAAAGCAATGGAGGACCCTGCAAGTGGAAAAAGACGCTAAAAGGGTTCCTTGAGCGTCAAAAAGCGACGCCAAGTAGTCCTGACCAAGCTTCAATGTGTTGAATTGGGAGTGAGAATGTGTTGCATTGTAAAATAATCAATGTTATTCACGTCACCTGTCAGTGGTTTTAATATTATGGCTGATCAGTGTATATATGGTACTTATCCCATTTAATCCCAAATTTTTCCCAGACATGAAAATATCCAAATGATTAGTAACTATTTCTTTGAAATAATCAATAATAATAATTATTATTATTATTATTATTATTTTTTAATTTTTTGGAAAAGTGTGTGGAAAAAAATGTGTTTTATGGTTGGTCACAATTGTGACCAGTGGGATAATGTGTGTACTGAAATAAAATATTTCTGCATTCATAAAAAATATTATATAACTAAATAGCCCAGCTATTTAAAACTGTTTGATCACATTCTAGGGTTACTATTATGCATAAAAAACCCATGTACAACATTGATAGGAATACTGAGATAAAAGACAACATCAACATATTTCAAAATTGTTACTTTTTTGTAACATATATCATAAAATATTTATATTAGTGCTGCCACTAATACAACATCAATATTGTAACTTATTTCTTACATTTGAATTTTTAATTTAGTGCAATGTTTTGTCATTGCAACATTTTAGTGCAAATTTCACTGTTATCCCACCGGTCACTATTGTGACCATCATGATGTTTACTCATTCTATGACCACACTCAACAAAACTGAATATATGTGAATTCATATAGGCTATTAATACTAGACACCTTAAAGATAATGTGTACCAAAAATCTTTGTCATATCTTTATGTTAAAATACTTTACAGCCTCTGTTTTGGAGCTTTGATGCAGCCATCATCTTCTCAAGGTGCAAACAAGAAATAAACTGCTCTGGTCCTGTGAAACTGCACATATTTAATTGAGAGCCTTTATTTTTTCCATATTTGCAGGAAGTGCACTATAACATCAGTCAGTAAGTTTTTTAGAGCTTTACAAAAAAAAACTTTTTTACGGTCACTATTGTAACCGGTGGGATTAAATGGGTTATTACTGTATATATACACCATGATAATTACAGTACATGGTACTCTAAGGTACAACGGCATATTACCATTAGACATGTCTAAACAATATAGTAATAGTTGTTTTTGACAGTGAAAGAATGTTAGGAGTAAAAGAATGAAAACTGGAGAGCACTGTGATGAATGATTTTCTGGTTTATGTACTCTTCCTCACAGAGAAAACAACAACAACAACAACAGCAAAGGCTCACCTGGAATTGGAATGGGAAATAAAAGACAGAAAAAAAAGGCATTACACTCAAAATGTTACTGTTAATATCATTCTGAGCTATTGCACCATGCCCTGATCCAACACCTGAGTAATTTAATATTGATGATTACAGCTATAAGCAAAAGTGCGTAGCTGGTGAATTGTTAGTTAACTTTTGTTAAACTGACTAAATCAAAAAGAGGTGATGCTGTTTAAAGTGTAGTTGTCTATTTCAAAGGAGACGTTTCTGTAATGTAAGACAGGGGATCTGGTGACAGCAGGAGTGGGGCGTTGAGGAAGTGAAACGTTCCCTTCTGGTTTCTGCTACGGCTCCCCTGACAGACTGCTCATAAATCACCTCACCTGTGACAGCTGATATCTGTCACTTCATCTGTCAAGCAATCTCGTTCATCTTTAACTTACACATTGCTTCAGTGCTCCGAGCACACAAGAGCTCAGTGGATGATTTCCCTCTCAATCTGTTGTTTTGATCACTAAAATGTAGACTGGTCTAGCTATGTTGCAAAACCTACTGAGTTGGCCTGCTGTCTACAGAGCACACCCACCTGTGGAGTCATCGTGGACCAGTGGCAGTTTGAAGGTGTTTAACCACCATTGTAAAAGTTTTCGGAAAGTTTCAAACCACCGTAACGAACTCCAAACAAAGTTAGTTTCAGCCAGATTAAGTTTTGAAATTATGTCATATAGCCATTCATTCTTCAACTGAGCATGAAATCATTATATTGTGGCCTTTTAAGGTCACCTCACCTCTAAAAACCAGGTTGCTGAACACCAAGTCTTGTATAAAAGGTAAGAGATGTTAAATAAGTATATTTTTCACACCATCAGGTCAAACTAAATGTTAAATGTCCTGTTTTATTAGCATATATTTGCATTTGTTACAGTGCATATACTGTACATGCAACTCTGTAACCAAAACAGATTCTTTTGATTTGTATTATTTTCTAGAAAATGAAAAGCAACCAACCAACCAAACAAACAAACAAACACAAAAAGGCCTCTAAATCAACATGATCAAAACTTTGCTAAAATGTGTTGCACATAATCTAAAAATAACTTAGTATGTCAAGACCTAAATTAACTACCGAACTGAAGTAATTTATGTTTACTTAGCTCTTCATACATCATTTGTTTTTTTAGAAAAATGTGCGTATCAAATATGAATCAACAGGATTTTATTCAAACATGCATTTTTCAATCATCATTGTACTGCATTGTATTATACGTGCTCACAATAAAAACTACAGAGCTTTGATAATAAAACTAAGTATTTTAATACTAAGACAAGTTATTGGCAGATATAAAGTGATAACCACTGATCTATAATAGAGAACGAGCCCGGTCTCATGAAAATGCGTATAAATAGTACCCCAAATAAAAACGAAAAATCGCGGTATTGATACGCAAAAATGGACTTTGGTGTGCATATGATACACACGTGTTTGGCGTGCATATAATACGCAGTTTTCGAGTGCATATGATACGAAATTTGTTGGTGTGCATGTGATACGCAGTTTTCACGTACATATGATATGCATCTACCCCCACAACCATAATCCTACCCATCGCGTAGCATATACACGCCAAAGTCCATTTTGCATATCAATACCACGAGTTTTTGTTTTTATTTGGTGTACTATTTATATGCACTTTCATGAGATCGGGTTGGAGCTATATTCTATTAAATTAATAGGAATACTTACACTCTCAGAAAAAAAGTTACAAAAGCTGTCACTGGGGGGTGCCTTTTCAAAAGGCACACTGTGTACCTAAAGGGTCCATATTTGTACCTTAATGGTACATATCATTATCTAAAGTGATATTCATTGCAGCAGCGAACATCAGATTGGTGGACAGATGAGACACTTCAACATATGTATTATATGTTTTCTAGTGAAACACCGTCAAATTTGTTTTGAAGTCTGAAAAAAGCTCAATTAGGAAATAAAATAGATGCATCATAACTTATTCAGAGTAATATTGGCTTAAAAACACAAAGCTTTATTCCCAAGGTGATGTGTGATAAACTTTGAATTTTAATACAATATAGTGCAATATAGGAACAGAGGCTTGTTTTGTAATATTTGTTGTTAACTCAAATAAATTTCTTCTGCTAATACCAGATATATGTTCATGTTTAATATTTCCTGCATAATTATGTGCATAAAGAACTATGTTTTATGTTCAGTTAATTACCCGTGTCGTCAGTGTGCAGCAGACAAACCTTCCTTAACAATTTCAATATATATATCACTGTATATCCTTCCTGAAAAGACCATAAATATCACATATATCCTCTGAAGTAACCATTAATTTACATATCCTAAAAAAATAATGTTCCACTGATATGATGCAAATTGGGTGATTTTAGCTCAAGGTTTTGGCTGTCAGTAAATATGCCTACACTTGTAAAAAAAAAAAAAGAAAAGTTGAGCCAACTTAAAATTTTAAGGCAACCAGCTTCAGCAGATTTTTGAGTTTTCTCAACTTGTTGTTTTAAGGTTATACAACGAAAAGTTGAGAATCTCCTACAAAAATTAGTTGAGAGAACTAAAAAATCTGCTGAAGCTGGTTGCCTTAAAATTCTAAGTTGGCTCAACTTTTTTTTTTTTTTTTTTTTACAGTGTAGTAAGGAATAGCAATATGGCTGCTAGAAACACTTTGGCTTCACCGTCTGATGGCTGTTTAGAAGGCAATGAGCAGTCTAGTCATTTATGTAAATCAGTTGTGACAACCGATATTTATACATATTTTATGTATGCAGTATGTTACACGGTTATATTTCATTGATTTACATTACAAGCTATCAGAATTTCACCATATAAAAATCAGAAGTTGCACCAGATTGCGTATTTTTGCTCTTTTTTTCTTTCCTGCTTAAGTATGGGTATGATACTCACCAACAAATATGTGCAAGTTTAATAAACTATCTATAACAGGGTTAAATAACTTCGGTAACATGGTTAAATGTTAAAATATTTTAAATAACAGATTTTAAGATGTTTCATGATTATATAATTGTTGATTAAAATAGTGAAAGACAAGACCGGTGGTAAATAAAGGTGATCATTATGTTAATTTTATCAGACAATAGTAAATTTCAATAGTTTCTGAAGAGTGCTTCAGAAAATGCAGATATCTATCCATATCTGTCTTGCATATGTAATAGACTTTCATGTTTGCTTTCTTCTCTTGCTGTTTTTAAAGATGTTTTAGTTCAAGATCATTTCTTCTTGCTCAAAAAGAACATGAGTAATCTGAATGCAGTTTGAGTTTGCGGCCTAATTCCATGTGTCTTCCTCGAATTTTTTAATTCACAGTGAAAGCCATGCAGAAGTTCTGTAGACTGCGCAATCTACAAGCCTCTAAAATAGCACTAGAATGGCCGTGGGGAATCATTTATTCAGCTCATAATTGTAAATTTTGTTTTCCATCTTTTACAACTGAAGTAACAGGCATATGTGCAGTTCCTCTTTATGAAATGTACTAAATTTAGATCCTGATAATTAGATTTAGCAAAATTTAAACTGATAATGTTAAACTTGACTTGATATAGAGCTACTAACACCCAATAACATATATACTGCATATGCCTTCATTCACCTGAACCCACACAAAATTTATGTCCAGTGCTGAAAATTCTGTCATCATTTGTTGACCTCCATAGTTTTTTTTTTTGCTGTGTCATGTGGTTTGATAAGCCACAGTGTTTACATGTTTAGGAGAATTAGGTTTCAAGTTGTTTACTTATAGCAGTTTCTGCACATGAATCTTGAATAGGAGAACATACAGTACTGTAACAATGAAAAAAGTGCACATTTCAGCTTTAAAGAAGCAGAATAAATGATTTCATGTCCCTAAAGTCTTTAGAGATATTGCATGAAAAATAGCATCTACACTGCATTCCAGAGACTCATCACTAGCATGGATAAATTAGAACTCCCTTGGTGATACAAGTTTCTTTAAGAGAAAGATATATTATTTTTACACTGCCTAGTTTGGGATCTATACAAAATGTATGTATTTTTGAGCCCATTCTCATGAAAATGCGTATAAATAGTATGCCAAATAAAAACAAAAATTTGTGGTATTGATACGCAAAAATGGACATTGGCGTGCATATAAAGGCCGGTACACACCAAGCCGACGGTCGGCCGACGGGCAGTTTTTGTTCGTCGGCCGACAATGTATTCTCAAGGCCGGTACACACCAAGCCGACGGTTGGCCGACGGGCAGTTTTTGTTCGTCGGCCGACTAAGTTTTCTCAGTGTGTTCTGCACCCGTCGGCTGAAGTTGGTTCTCGTCGGCTTGTTTTCGGCCAATTCGACATGTTGAATCGGCGTCGGAGCTCGTCGGTCAGTCGGGCCATCTGATCATTCTGATTGGCTGTTCAGCTGGCGAAACAGTGCGCGAGAAAGGCGTAGAATGGACGCGCTACTTGGCCGTCAGTTGTCGAGCGTCGGCTTGGTGTGTCAGGGCAACTTTGGACCCATGACGCTGCCGACGTCGGCCGACAACGCAGTCTGCTTTTGTCGCCACTAGTTCGTCGGCGTCGGCTTGGTGTGTACCGGGCTTAATACGTAGTTTTTGTGTATTTACGATATGCATCTACCCCACAACCCTAATCCTACCCATTGCCTAGCATATACATGCCAAAGTCAATTTTTGCATATCAATACCACGAGTTTTTGTTTTTATTTGGCGCACTATTTATACGCACTTTCATGAGATCGGGTTGGTATTTTTCTAGTTGTGCTTTTGTATTAGGCAGGTTTGCCGGTGTCTCTGAAGAGACGGGAGGTTAAGACCAAAAGTGCTGCTAACTTCAAAACAAACCCATCATGCGTGTGAATTGCACAACCTTGTCGTGCCAAGTCAGCTATCTTGGAGAGACCATCAGGCATCAATGTCAGGCATTTAATATTTATGGCAGGAAAATCTGCCTGTCTTCCATGGTTCTGAGCGAGCAGGCAGCCTGAGGAAGCTGTCTCTGGGGCCCTGCTGTTCCCACAGACGCTTCAACACTGATTCTCGCATGATGGTCACAAAACAGCTGCGACGCACCGCCAGCCACAGAGAGCGAAGGAAGCGTGTTTACTGAATACATTGGAGATGAGAGATGCTGAGTGTCTTGGGGTGATCCTTTCAAATATTTATTTAAAACCTTGCCGTCGTATCCTGTGAGGAACACAGAAGATGTTTTGCAAAATGTCTGAGCTGCCCTTTTCCATAGATTGTGATTCATTTCTTAATGATACTTAATGCATTAACTAAATTTAATTATTTGAACCTTATGCAGTGTTATATAATATTTATTTTCACTCAAAAAATAATTTATTCAGTAAACTTAATTAAATTTAGGAAACAAAAATGTTCTGTTCAACAAACTTGATTAACCTACAAAAGTAAACCCCAATAAAATCTGACTTATCAACAGAAATTCTTCAACATAAATGATTACATGTAACAAGTAATTAACTCTAAAACTTTGAACTCTCCCAATTCAGTTCCTTGTAAAGCTTGCTTTCCACTGTCCAACATACAAGGATTGAGTAAATTTTCATTTTAAAGTTTTGAATGTAATGAAATTAAATTGCTTTAGCTCATTATAATAAATTGAACAAGCAGTGTATACATATTTATAAATATTCATATTAGCACATATAGATATTTAGTACTAAAAATAAATGATGGTGCCATTTTTTGAGTAAATAATGACAGAATTGTTATGTTTGGTTCAACTATTCCAAAAAATAAGATTGGGTTTGCACTCCACTTTAATATATTGCAGTGCAAGATTTATTTTTTCCTGTATGTAACATGCATTTTGAATGAAAGCTTTGGACATCTTGGCTCTTCAGAGAGAGGTCATTGTAATAGCTTTTTAATTTCTATGCAAAACTAGACTTTGCAGCAACCTCGATTTAGAGTTCTAAACACTAAAGAAAGCACTTTCCTTCAAATGCGGAGACCATAGCAACATAATTGGTTTTCTGAGCGGTGACCCTGTGTTTTTGCTGAAGGAGCCTCTCTCTCTCTTTCTCTCTCTGCTCTTGTGTCCTGTGCTTGTGCAAGGAGAAGCCAACAAAAGAAGCGTGTTTACCTTGAACATTGTCTTTTCTGACTCTGTGCTGAGTGGAAACGCGATTGCATGTGCGTCTGACATTCTCTAAAGAAGTCCTCTGTAATTGCCAGCGCTGTGGTTTGATTATGGCTGCAGCCCACAGGGAGTGTGTCTGTGTGCGAGAGCGTTTCTCCTTCTTGTCAAAGCAACATAATTAGAATTTCTTTGCAGTTACTGTAATGTTTTTCTCCACAGTTTGCCGCTTCAGTACAAACACCTCTCCGTGCCGTCGTATGATTGTGGGTGTGATTGTGAATAGTAAGCAGGGGTTAAATTGGGATTTTGGAGTAACAGCGATTTCTGGCAGTAACTGAATCTCTGTATTGCTGGTTACTACTGTTCTTACTTGCCTGCTGCATCCAGCTGTATCAGGTTGCAGATCACTTCATTCAGCTTCATTGTCTGCACTCCAATTGGTCATTGCAGTGTTGCCGCATGGATGAGTTACTCTACGGCACATTTGGGATTTCAGAGAGAACACACATTCTTCACTTTGCTTAAAACAAATGCAACATTGCTACGAGTGCCATTCATTTCAAGTGACTTGCTAGATCAGTGTTATTATCTTTAAAAAGACCTTTAAAAAACCCCTGAAATAAACAAAAATATTATTGTTAGTTAATTATCATGACTCCGACTCTAGCACTAACAACTTTTTTTTTTTTTTTTTTCAGTTTATGATATAAAATTGGAAACCTTTACAATCCACCTGTATTAATCATGAAAATGTTGGTAGATAGAGACAGCAGTAGAGGGCCCTGAGAAATGAAAATATAAAACATAATGCTAAAATGAATATAAATTACTACAAAAAAGCAAGAAAGCAAAACAGTAACATTTTTTTCAAGAAGGCTCTGTTAACAGCATACTGTGGTTAATATAACACTGACAAATATTTCTAAAGCATTTATTAATCTTAGTTCATGTAAATTTTACTGTTAATAATACATTAAAAGTTGTGTTTTTGTCAATATTATTTAATTGACCTGAGGTAACATGAACTAAAAATGAAGAGTTGTATATCATTAACATTTACAAACATTAGTATATAGGGTAACAAATGTATTGCTCATTGTTAATTAATATTAGTTAATGCATTTAAATACATTAACTAATGGGGCCTCAGCTTAAACTCAACTCAAACTGAATTGTCATACAATAAAAAACAAACAAAAAACAATGAAATCTATACTAAGTTCAAAGGATAGTATTAAATTAAACAAAAACAAAAACAAAAAAACTTCAAAACTATGTGCTATTTATACCTTTTGGCCTTACTAGAAAATAGAATAAACTAAAATAAATGGTCTACTAAAAATTAAGAAACAAAAAATGTGTTCACACAGCTGATTCCACGATTGATAAAAGCAAACAGTCTCAATGTTGGAACAGAGATCAGTAGAATAGACACATTGTGGCTATAAAACATGTCAGAATGATATACTAGTATCAGTTTCACAGGATGGGTGTTGTATGACAGAAGGATCGCCAAAAGCACCCTACCCCTATAAATATTCATGGCTGATCAATTATCTTTATACACTTAGGCAGGTGTGGCAAAAAGTAATTTTACTAATATCACATGTTTTAAATGCATGAAAGCTTTAATTAAAAAGAGTTGAAGGAAACATTAAACAGAAGGGCTGTTTCTGTGCTCGTGTCTGCATTGCATGAAAGGACATGCAGGTTGCTTGAGCTCCTCACATCAAAGCACTACAAACACTGTTTGAAATTCAGTGAAAGTGCAGTTAATAATGCAGGAGAGGATGTGCCCAGGGAAAACATGTTTGGTGATGCCTTCTCGCTCGCTCAGCTGTTTAACTGCACAACATTTTCCTGATATTTCTGAACGTGACTTCAGGGCCAAACACACAGTTTGGTTTGGTTTGGTTTGGTTTTGGTGGATAATCAGATATCGTAAAGCAAACCGTCACTTTTTCTGCTGCCAGAAAGTGATGCATTACTGCACTGATGTTGCCTAAGCAGAATAAAACCTGACTGAGCAGGCTGAAAATTTGAAATGGGCTGGAAATTTCCTGAAAAATGAGCAAGAGAATGTGTATTTATTTTATTTTATTTTATTTTTTTTGTTTTTTTTTTCTGTAAAAAAATAGTTTCAACTTAAAATAATTTGTTACCCCTCTGACTTGAAAGTTTTAGTTTAGTCAACTAAAATATTTCAGTTGTCCCTTAAATTAACATTGAGTAACTTACAATTTCAAGTTGATTAAACTAAAAAATTTAAGTCAGCGACGTAACAAATTATTTTAAGTTGAAACAACTTTTTGGAACAATTTTTTTTACAGTGTACTGATAGCCCATGCTTTTCTCTCCTATTTTGTTTTTGAATATTTTTTTTTAATACTATTCTTAGCACTCCTTTTGCAGTCATAACTGTCATAAACACAGCATTTTCACTTACATTTTAAGCCACAGGCCTCTAATACTCTTTATGTTATATAACTTCTCTTACTAGGTTACATATTAAAAGAACACACTTTTAAGAAGCACTTTCCAACTTTTTTGAGGACATCTACACACTTTTTTCTTAAGGAAAAGCTGTGTGGGATTTTTCCCTAAATCCTCTTTCAAAAATATCATACACTATAACAACAAGAATGATGTTTGAATGTTGTCAAAGGCAACACACAGAGAAAACATATGTATAAATTCATTTCATGCTTTTAAGAGCACTAGCCATGTTTATGTACTACAATGTAATAACATATTTACATATTTATAATCAACTTAAAATGGAAAGGGCACCTTGTCTGCAGTATAATAATACACATGATATCCAGTTTTAAAAATAAAATAAAACTCCATCATAAAATAAATAAATGAAATTAATAAAAACATATAAATAGTAATGCAAAATTATACATTTTGAAAATTTTCTTTTCTTTTTTTTTAACAATATTATTAACAGTAGTGAAAATTTTACCTGCAGGCAACTGGCCATTTAAGAAGCAGGGAAGTGCTAGAGTGTTATAAAATAATGCATTTTATAATGCAATGTTCTTAATGGAAGCATAATTTCTTATGTTTTTCTTTACAAGTGAAATATGACTGGTGACTTTTGTATTTAAAGAAATAGTTTTGTCATCATTTCTCACCCTTATGTCGTTCCAAACCTGTATGAGTTTCTGTTAAACATAAAAAAGATATTTAGAAGAATGCTGGTAATCAAACAGTTGATGGTCCCCACTGACTTCCATAGTGTGTCTTTCCCTACTATGGAAGTCAATGGGGACCAACAACTGTTTGGTTCTTCAAAATTCTTCAAAATATCTTCTTTTGTGTTCATCATAAGAAACTCATATGGGTTTGGAACGACACAAGCGTGAAATGATGACAACATTTGCATTTTTTGGGTGAACTATTCCTTTAACAAACCTTCTCTCCATTTATTTCAACTGGCTTGTAAAATGATTATTGAAAGTTGAAAACATTTTAATTTAGTTCTGTTCTCTTATTCCATTCAACAGAGGCAAGGATCCGGAGCAGCCGGTGGCAACAGCAAAACCTCTGGGGCACAAGGTACTGAGAAAACATTCCACACCAGAAATCGAACACATCACAGACCTTTAATCATTTTACGGCAGCTTTTACAGTGAATACAAATAGTATATCCCAGGAATTATTTTTCGTGGAAGAGGAAAGATTCATCATGCTGTTGAGTTTACCCCAGACAACCTTAAGCGTTCAGAGAAGCCCAGTATCCCATCTGAAATCTTCCGGCATAAGCATTCTACAGTATTCCCTGAAGTGTCCCACCAAACAAAAATGTTCTGTGCTGTGCTCACTGAAGGAAGAAAGAGTCTGGTAAGCATTTTAAAAATGTGTGCCTGTGTATGAAAAAAAGGCTGAAGAAGGAGGTAAAAAATGAAAAGGGTTGAAGTAATGAACACGGTCCCCAGTGTTTTAGCTGCACGCTCCTATGAAAAGGCCAACTAAATGGATCTGAACCAACAAATTGGCCCATACATCTTAAATCAGATTTAAAAGACTTGAGGGTTTTTGTGATGTTGGTTTTCTTCCTGATGAAGTAATGCCCCTGAGGTCACTGAAGCCCTGGGGAGAGCTGGGTACAGAGCTTATTGGACAAGGTGCAAGAACTGCATCTCAAAGGATGCTGATTTCACTGAAGCTTGAATCTTCACAGAATTGCACGGTCTTATTGCAAATGATGCTTTAGACACGGGAAACATAAATATAGTGCAATGCTAATATTAGGCATGATATACTACATACAGAATTCAAAAGCTACTGCTAAATCCAAATAGGATTATATTTTGAAAATTTACTCACTGTCAGGGCATCCAAGATATTTTATCATCCGAACAGATTTGGAGAAATTTAGCATTATGTCAGTGGATCCTCTGCAGTTGAATGGGTGCCGTCAGAACGAGAGTCCAAACAGCTGATAAAAACATCACAATGATCCATGAGTAATCCACACACAATTCCAGTCCATCAGTTAACATCTTGTGAAGCAACAAGCTGTGTGCGTTTGTAAGAAATAAATCCATTATTAAAAGTGTTTTAACTTCGAACCGTTGCTTCTGGCCAAAATATCAGTCCAACGCTTCCTTTAATGAAAAAAGTCCATTCCCTGTTGTCCTCTCACACCAAAATCCACTGACATATTTATTTAGAACTGTTTCGTCCTGTTTCTGTTTCTAAACAATGCTTGATCTGTGCATATTTCTCTCCTGATTCAGGCGAGATGACTTTTTCACGGGAGAAAGCAATATTAACGATAGAGGACTTTTTAGCCAGAAGAAACAGTGTCCCACTTTATATTAAGTGGCCTTAACTACGATGTACTTATATTTAAATTAATAATTTGATACAATGCAGTTATTGTGTACATACATGTTCTTACATTGTGCTTATAATTTTAAAAATACTTATATGTAATTACATCTGTAATTAGTTTCTGTAATTACATTTATAATTACACTGTGGACCCATCCCTTACACCTTAACCCACCCTTAATCCTACCCATACCACCAAACCTGTCCCTAACCTTACCCATATCCCACCTCAATAGCAGCAGAAGTGTTTTGCAACACAATATGACCACAATAAGTACATTGTACTTATTTTTTGATGTAAGTACATAGTAGTTAAAGCCACCTAATATAAAGTGTGACCAGAAACAGAAGTTAAAAGTGTCATGTGGATTACTTGTGGATTATTGTGATGTTTTTATCAGCTGTTTGGACTCTCATTCTGACGGCACCCATTCACTGCAGAGGACAAGTAATGCAATGCTACATTTCTCCAAATCTGTTCTGATGACGAAACAAACTCATCTACATCTTGGATGGTTTGAGGGTGAGTAAATTTCAACACATTTTCATTTTTTGGGGTGAACTATTCCTCTAAGCCACATAGAAATGTTCGGTGACACTTTATTTTAAAGGTGTCCTTGTTACAGTGTAAATATACATTTAAGTACTGAGTAATATTAATTAACTATATGTACTTACTATAGGGTTAGGGTTTGGCTTAGTGTTACTTGCATGTAATTATGCATAATTAATTGTTATTATAATAGTAAGTACATATAATGTGTAACAAGGACACCTTAAAATCAAGTGTTACCAAATGTTCTTGCATTAGATACAAAATATCAAATCAAGCAAACAAATGATGCTAAGCTTTTGCAATAATTAATTTCTCTGCAACCAGTTCAATACAATGAACACTGCTGGAAAGTTGCTTTCCCTGCACTGAATATCCTGCAGGATGGGAAGAAAATACTATTGAAGCTATTGATGTGCTTCTACCCACTCATGTGCAAGAGCAAGGACGTTCATACACAAAACTACAGATTCATATGCATGCAATTGCATCTATTCATCCTGCTTGCCTTTGTGAAGAAAGCCATGCAGGGAAGCTATACCGGCGTATCCAGCCAGTGACAGCATGCAATGCTGGTCTAAAAAGAAAATGCATGTATTAAGAGAGAAGGCATGTTAATACCAAAAGGAATAGAAAATATATCATACAAATTAAATGAGTTTCTCGGGAATAATGAAACTGGGGAATTACATGTGATGTCTTCATAAGAAGATTTGACCAATGAGAATTGAGAAATTGGGTTTCGTCTCAACCGAATGATGATGTCTGTTATTTCTGGTCAGTATGTATTGCACAAAAGATAATGTAGAAAAAGAAAAAAGAAAAAGTAATTACTGTATGGTTTCTAACTCAGTTGATCTCATTGATGTGTGTAAACAAAGCTAGGAAAACGGTGAGAAAACCTCTCATGTATTGACTGAAACATGAGGCCTGCTCTCTCTAGAGGTATATTTAAAGGATCTTTCCTTTCTCGCTGTGCTTAACGTCTATGTCAAGGTTTTCCTCCTCTCTTGCTTAAATTGCTATTGAATTTTCCAGCAGTCTAATGTGTTGTTTCATCTCAGAGGTATTCACTATTGAGCATTGATTTCACCAAAACAACACATAACCTTCACATCTTCTACTTTCATGAATAGTGCTTGAAACCCTTTTACAATCATGCTGTACAAAAAATATGTGCAGTTTTATTTTGCATTCACTTTATATGAGGTTCACAGTTTTCAATCTTGAATAAAGACGTGATTTTAAAACCCTAATTTATGTTTCATTTATTTATTTCAAATTAAAATGAATGTATTTTTGAAATCTTGGAGTAATAAAATAAAGGATGTAATAAAGAAGACACCATTCATACCTTAAAAGATAGTAGTTTGGCACCAGATATTGGTTAGTAATTTCCCATAAATTACAGGAACATTTTTATTACTATAGCAAGGCTGAATAGATTAGCTGGATTATTTTGCTTCTCTTTCCACCATGCTCTAGAAAGGTTCAAAACAGTATGACTTTTTGAGAGTCACAAGTTTATGAAACATTTCAGAAGGAGAAAAATCATGTAGGTTGAGTGCAAAATAATTTTGTTAGATAATAGTTTTTTTCATCCACCTATGCAAAAATTCAAAAAACGTTACTATACATACAGTTACCTGGAGATTCCAGGTGAAAGGAGCACTAGTGGGAGCAATACACCAACAACTTTTATTCCTTTTCACACAAATGATGATTACAGTGATTAATAGATTATCACTGTAATCAGATTGACAGATTATTGATTAATAAAGATTTATTTTTACGTTTCTTTGCATAATAGTATTTTATGACCTCAAAACACTTTTTAAATACTGTGCATGATTTGTAAACTAATACATTTTTAATGCTTGTATCGCTGGCTTTTCTGATTTTGTAAACTTGCTCAGTAGCTCACCTGGTACAGGGATGCACTGACACTTAACCCATTTTTGCCCAAATTTTTCTGAATGGTTTCATGCATATAGTTGTCTTAAAAGTGTCTTATGTGAACATGTTCTGCATTTATTTTCCCCAGGTTTTTGTTTTTTTTTCTTGAAAATTGTATTTGAATGTGCGGCAACTATAGTTGCCGGTGGGCAAATATGTTGTATGCACCCCTCAATGTCAAATTTGAATAGGAGGAGAACATTTGGAATCTAACTCAAAATAACTGCTTTCAAAAGACCAATCTTTATTCATAAACAATTCTTAAACAAATTATTATGTATAAAAGTCGAAGAACATTCGAAGCAAACCCAAAAAAGCTGCATCTAGCTTATAGTCTGTGGGGTAAAACGCCCCCAGGGGGCAATGGGTTATTACTGTAGTTATTCTGTTCTGAACATCAAATCCTTTGTTTTTCCATCAAATGTATTCCAACTTGTTGGTTGAATAAAAATATTTGGATTTTATATTTAAAAATTACCTCAAGTTAGCATCAGGTAGCTAGTTAGCTAGCCAGTTAGCATCAGCTAACAAAATGTTTCAAATAGGCTATTATAATTTTATCATTCATAATTATTGATTATATTCTTTTTAATTTTAAGCTAAAACTGCCTGTACTCTGATTTTGCTGTAGGCTAAATGTTTAAAGCAAATTGCTTTGTCAGACTGAGGGGCATTTTACCCCATAGGTGGGGTAAAACACCCCCTTGGTACAAATTTAATTTTTGTTAAAATTCTAATAACATGAAAACTCTGGAAATTTTTCATACTTTGTTTATAATATGTCATTGTCACTAAAACTATGATAACTTTTCTGAACACATTTAACTTTTGTTTCACAGAAAAAAATTACACAGTCCTTAAGGGGGGAAGTTTCCCCCCACTCTACCCTACCTATAATGCTAACTATATAGGCACTAACAGTAACCCTAATCATGTTAGCATCATGTCAACAACATGCTAACAACATGTTAATTGTGTTAGCATTATGCTAACAACATGTTAACACAAGTAAATTGTTAGAACAAAATTAGCATGATTAGCACGTTGCTAGCATGATGTTAACATGTTTTAAACAAGCTGTTAATGTGATTAGCATGATGCTAACAACATACCAACATGATTAACATGTTGTTAGCATGAAGTTAGCATGTTGCTAGCATGATGCTAACATGTTTTTAACAAGAAGGTAACATGAGTAGCATGATGCTAGCAACAGTATACCCCATTTCCCCATGATCTATGTTATATGTACTTACAAGTCATTTGCCCACCGGCAACTATAGTTGCCGCTTGGACTTTTGACTAAGTATACAAAAAACTATAGATTTCGTGTAAGATTTGTTTTGTTTGGATGATTCTAGAGACCTTCATGATTATGTAGATATATATATGTCAACAAAAAATATTTATTAGTAACATGAAAATTAGCTTTCTTTGGGAGGGTTTGCCTTCACCATGCTTCCCCTAAGTAGGCGGCCTCATGTGACAGGAAGGAAGTGAATACCTTTTTTTTTCTCTTGAAATCCTTTATTTGGTTCTTTGCTTGCACGTCATTTAGACATAAAACGTGGATAACATCTAGAAAAATACTTACAAAAGGAAAATGACAACTATAATCTGCGGCAACTATAGTTGCCGGTGGACTTAAATGGGTTAATGCAGAACACTCCTGTACAAGAACCAGCCGTAACATAACAAAACTGTTCAGATCAAACTAAACGCGCTTTTAACGCCAATCGCTAGATGTGTCACTTTGAAAGTGTCATGAAACGTGCAAGAAGTGACGTTAATATTTTTTTTGCAGAAATGTTGACACAGGCATGTTTTTCCAATGACTCTGGGTTGCGTACTGTAATTCTCTCTCCAAATCAATATGAGCTGTGTACCTTATTTTAATGAAGTAATGTTACACCAGTTTGTAACAGGAAGTTACAAACTACCCAAATGAGTGAAGATGACATTTTTTTGTAATGTCTTACAATATATGTCTGATGATAGTTATGATGAGGAAACATTTGCCCCTAGGTCATCATGTGATCAGTGAATACAAAATAAAAATGTATATAAAATAAGCTAAAGCCATAGCAACTGCCTGAATATTCATTGTGTTTTTGGCAGAAGGAGGAACTTTGGTGTGAATTATGAGCACAGCTGGAAACAAGAACTGGACTGGAAATGTCTGACAGTCTGTCTCCAGTGAATTCTGTTCTGATGGCTTCTGTACATCATGTGCATTTAGCTTGCAGGACGTTTTAGACCAGATGTGCTTTTGTTCCAAAAGCGCAACAGCACTGTGTATGTGTGCTTAGATGACATTGTGAACAGCTTTCTAGAAATGATTCAAAACTCTATCTGCAGAGCTTGTAAAAAAGTAATATTGTAACATTTATGTTTTGGTGTTTTAATGCTTATATTAAACGAGTCATAAGTAACGACCACACAAAGACATATTTACATTTTTACCCTACATAGCAAAAGTGCTTTGGAGAATGGATAGATGGATGGATTAAAAATGCAAAATAGCTATACAACATGAAATGACCCTGTTAGTAGGTGAATAACTTGTAAGGGAAATCTGGTGTTATACATAAATGTGACCAAGGACCACAAAAGCAGTCATAAGGGTCAATTTTTCAAAATTAGGATTTATAAATAAGCTAAAATACACACATAAAAAGAAAAAATAAGCTTTCCATTAATGCATGGTTTGTTAGGATAGGACAATATTTGGCTGAGATACAACTATTTGAAAATCTGGAATCTGAGGGTGCAAAAAAATCAAAATATTGAGAAAATCGCCTTTAAAGTTGTCCAAACGAAGTCCTTAGCAATGCATATTACTAATCAAAAATGAAGTTTTGATATATTTATGGTAGGAAATTTACAAAATATCTTCATGGAACATGATCTTTACTTAATATCCTAATGATTTTTGGCATAAAAGAAAAATCAAAAATCATTTTGACCCATAGAGTGTATTTTATATACCCCATGCTACTTAAGACTGGTTTTGTGCTCCAGGGTCACAAATAGCTCTATTTTTCATTTTATTTTTGTTGGTTATTTGAAATATGTTATTGAAACAAACTTTAAACCAACAGTCTTGGTATTTTGGTCTTTCTCCATTCAAGTAAATAGGAGCTGTACTTGCATGCCTAGAAAGTAGCTGCCCTGGATCATTATCATGATGGCCGCCAAGTGAACTGACAGGCTACACGATGCTCAATATTAATGCAGCACTGGTAGTGTACTGTATTCATGTTCTTTTTGCCATTTGACGTGTGGAATTTGTCTTGTCCTTCCCGAGTCACATAATTGTCACCAAAACAATTACCAACCAATACAGTCATTTTTTTCTCATCTGTATCATAGTGTGTGAATATATTTAGAATCTGACATTATGTCATTTTGAAAGTGTTGGTCTCATGTAGTAATTTATTTTTCTCTGCCCAGACGCGTCTAAGAAAGACATCCCCGAGGACTTTGACATTGACATGGACGCCCCTGAAACCGAGAAGGCAGCCGTCGCCATTCAATCGCAGTTCAGGAAGTTCCAGAAGAAGAAGACTGATGACAAGTCGTAGTTGCCAGCGGACGACTCTGTCCGTACGGCCCCATCAGGACAGCATGGTTTGATGTTGCATGTAATAGAATCCATTCTGTATGGACTCAAGGGAGGGGGAGGGGAAATCAAGGTCGTAATCTGTCAATCACTGATCTGACCTGTTATTTTACTCCTGTAACTGTGAATTCTGTAGTTTATATTGATTTTGGTTCTAGCTTTATTCTCCATTCTAGCCAAGAATATCTGTTATACTATCAGTGCATGATTTTCTTTTTTACCTCAAAGAGCTGGATCGCCGGCCTGTCCTTTATTTGTGAAAGCACAATATGTTTTCATTGTGAGCTGCTTACGAAATTGATTTTAGTCAGAAACCGTGAGCATCACGTGTATATAAATATAGAGCAGAACTTTATTTTTGTTTCACGCCGTTAGTCCTCAGCTCATGAAATGCTTTAGCATACATTCTCATCCCAGTGGAGTTCTAAAAATAGCATGTCTTTTGAAACCCATATTGTTGAATAATTCCCAGCTTATCTTCCCAAATCCCCACCGTGTGCTCGGTTCTCTTTATTGATTCATGATGTTGAATTCAATGCTGGATGAAATGACTTGAGAGCGTGTTTGATTGTCTAGTTTGCTGTGGCATATCATAACATTTCTGTTCATTTTCTTCCTTTGCAAAGGATCATGGCACAATCATTGGCCAAATCAAACACTCAATGATTTCTATCTCACCTCAACTCATATCTCAACTCAGTCTGATTGAAACAAGAAACTATTAATAAACATCCTTGAGTCTCTGGAACTAAATGCTGCATTGTCTTTTAATTGAAACTCAATCTTAAAGCAGGATCCTGTTCTTGAAGAAATGTGATAAACTATCAACATGATGTTTAAAATAAAAGACACATGAAAATTACAAAGGGATAGCTCACCCAAAAATAAAAATGTCTCCCTGATGTTCAATTCCAAAGCACAAAAGAAAATATTATGATTAACCTAAGACATTTTTGACATTTTTCAAAACGTCTTTTGTTTTTTACTCAAGAAAGAAAATCATACGTTTGGAACAACACAAAGGTAAGTAAATGACGTGAGAATTGTCATTTTTTGGGGTGAACTATCCATACTTGTCACTAGTATTTCTTAAAAAATATCGGTGTGACATTTGGGTTATTCTCAGGTAACGGTGCCATCTGCACCCCATTTGTGTCTCTGTGACAAACTATTGATATAATCAACATGATATGGATGTTAGTCAAATTATTTGATAGATAAAGTTTTTGATGGGTTTACTAGCAATATTATCTTTATTATTATTTCATTGTTTACACATATATTGGCCTCATCTAGCTCAGCTTTTAAACTCACTTTACTACATTTAAAAGAGCTGTTTCACAGTATTTGGAATATTCCTGTATATGTGTAATCAGGAAATTCCCAATAAACCAAGACATTTTTTTCCCCTGCTGTTCTCTTGTGTAAATAATATACCATATATTGCCATTTATAATGCTGCATAGATTTTAATCTGTCATCATTAATGAGACATTTACAAAAAAGGATATATATATATATACAGTGCTGCTTGAAAGTTTGTGAACCCTTTAGAATTTTCTATATTTCTGCATAAATATGACCCAAAACATCATCAGATTTTCACAGAAGTCCTGAAGTAGACAAAGAGAACCGAATCAAATAAGTTAGAGAAAAATATTTTCTTTGTCATTTATTTATTGAGAAAAATGATCCAGTGTTACATATCTGTGCGTTGCAAAAGTATGTGAATCTTTGCTTTCAGTATCTGGTGTGACCCCCTTTTGCTGCAGTAACTGAAGGTAAAGTCTCTTATGTCTGATCAGTCCTGCACAATATGGCATGTAGGAGTTTTAGCCCATTCCTCAGTAGAATCTCGCATAAACTCTGAGATGTTGGTGGGTTTCCTCCTATGAACTGCTTGCTTCAGGTCCTTCCAAAACATTTCAATTGGATTAAGGTCTGGACTTTGACTTGGCCAATCCAAAACATTAACTTTGTCCTTCTTTATCCATTCTTTAGTAGAACGATTTGTGTGCTTGGGGTCGTTGTCTTGCTGCATGACCCACGTTCCCTTGAGACTCTGTTCTTAAACAGACGTCCTGATATTTTCCTTTAGAATTTGCTGGAATAATTCAGAATTCACTGTTTCATCAATGATGGCAGGCTGTCCTGGCGGAGATGCAGAAAAACAGGCCCAAGCCATGACACTACCACCACCATGTCTCACAGATGGGAGAAGACTCTTAAGCTGGAATGCAGTGTGTTCTTTTCTCCAAACATAATAGCTTCTCATTTAAACCAATAAGTTCTATTTTGGTTTCATCCATCCATTTCTCCAATAGTCCTCTGGCTTGTCCACATGATCTTTAGCAAGCAATTTTCTTTTTGGAGAACAGTAGCTTTCTTCTTGCAACTCTGCCATGCACACCATGGTTGCTCAGTGTTCTCCTGACCGTGGGCTCGTAAACATTAACATTAGCCAATGTGAGAAAGGCCTTTAGTTGCTTTGAAGTTACCCTGGGAACTTTTGCAACCTCTCAGACTATTACACGTTCTGCTTGGAGTGATCTTTGTTGGTCAACCACTTCTCGGGAAGGTAACAGTGGACTGTGGATTTGTGGAGTCCAAACTCTTTAGAGATGGTTTTGTAACCTTTTCTAGCCTGATGAGCAACATCAACTCTTTTTACGAGGTCCTCAGTAATCTTCTTTGTTCGTGACATGATTCTCTTCCACAAACATGATCAGACTTTGATAGATCCCTGTTCTTTGAATAAAACAGGTCACATACTGACATTTGATAATCATTGCACTAACTGAAAATACCTCTGCACATATGGAATTAACTTTTAATCCAAGAGATTCACATACTTTTGCAACGCACAGATATGTAATACTGGATCATTTTTCTCAATAAATAAATGACAAAGAAAATATTTCTCTCACTTGTTTGATTCGGTTCTCTTTGCCTACTTTCAGGACTTATATGAAAATCTGATGATGTTTTGGGTCATATTTATGCAGAAATATAGAAAATTCTAAAGGGTTCACAAACTTTCAAACAGCACTGTGTATACGGTGTAGGAGATACTTTGATAATATTTTCACTTTTTAATTGCTAGTAAATTTCACAATTACAAAGAAACAGTGAATTAAGCATCATATTTTGAAGCAGAAAGTGTTCTTTTGTAAAACGCACTGCTGATGTTTCTTTATTTCCAACAAGTTTGTTCAATGTTTCTTCAAAAGTTTCTACATCAACATCTGGTGAATTGCTTTTTTCAAGATAAATTAATTCAGGTTTTCTATCCACATAACACACATTTCTCAGCTCTTATCTAATCTCAGTTCATTTACAGAATGAAAGAATGAACATTTCTATTATTCTAAGAAAAGATCCATAAGACCTGTTTAAAACATCTCAGTCTTTAATTTGCATATTTTATACTGATATCAGAGTCAAAATGGCTGACAGTGCAAGAATTGGACTATCTCCCCTCAGCAAATTCTATGTGAAAGCACTTTCAGAAAGAATAGAGCACCTACCCTTCAGATCTGGTGAAGGTCACACATTGCACTGAGTAATATATTATTTACACTGAATCCTCTCGTGTATTTGAGCCCAGATCCCCTCATCTGTACACACACACACACACACCTCTGTACTGAGGAGAGATCCATGAAGAAACACCCTCAGAAAGATTTAAAGGCCCAGCACAGGGAAATAATGCCTTCTGTGGAACTGACAAGAAGGGAAGAGCTAGAGAAACACCGAACACAAATTCCAGATAGCAAGAAACCATTGAATCAATGTTAAAAACAGTTGATTTGTCAATGTTAATGGCACTGAATTAATATCACTTTTGCACCTGCAATTAATGTTGAAAAAAATGTTGACATTTCAACAAACCACCATCATTGTTATCAGTGTTTGCTTTAGTTGGGCTCTTGACTCTTTGTGCTTTAATGTTAGGTTTTCATTATCACTTGTAACAATGTGCTAAAATACATTTGTTGAGGCAATGAAAACTAAGATGCATTGGGATCAGGTGATGGTGACTGTAATCATTGTGAGGTTATTTATATAATTGCTCACAAGTGTGTTGTGTTTTTCAAGTGTGAATAATGTGTGATATTACAGTGTGAGATTAAAGCAGTAGTATAGCTATCATTCTTTCATATGAATTTACAGAAAATACTCAAAAAAACTCATTAAACTGCTGTTTCAATTAGACATCAAGAATCAGCGTATGAAACTCAACAATGGTAACAATCAACGAAATAAATTTTTTTGCTGAAATGCATGCTGGGTATCAACATAGCAAAAAATCCATTCATGACTCCCAGCATGCATTGCAGTTGATCTGTTTATCTGAATTAGTTTGATGACTGTCACCATTGTTGAGGTTTGTATGATGAGTGTTGATGTCTAAATCTTTCTGAATATTTTGCCACAGTATTTTTGCATTTGTGAAACAGAACATTTACAATAATAATGAAAGACTAAACACTCAACTTCAACACTTTTTTAGTATAATTTCTTAATTTTGTTGCAGTTTGACACCGATCACAAAAAGCAATTTATACGCCAACTTAAATTTAAAACATTTCTTTTGTTATTAATGCACAAGTGTTTATACTGAAACACTATTGCAAGCACTGAAAGAGAATTAACTTAATGAAAAGCAAGCGTCAAGAACCCAACTAAAGCAAACACTGATCACAATAATGGTGCTTTGTTGAAATTTCAACATTTTTTCAACATTAATTGCGGGTGCAAAAGTGATATTAATTCAATGCCATTAACACTGGCAAATCAACTATTTTTAACATTGATTCAATGGTTGCTTGCTATCGGGGTGTTGTACTCACTAACAACATGCAAAAGCACGGTATTAATAATGGAGTAACTGTACGGATGTCTTTTGATCCAAACTCCACATAAATAAACTCCTCCATCATCTGGTGTCACAGCAGTAATGTTCAAACTGAAGATATTTTCATGTTTGTCATCAGAAACACTGAATCTTTCTTCCTTGTTCCATCTGCTGTAGATCGTCTCGATGGAGTCTTTTCCTTCTTTGAACATCATCTTGAGATCATCAATATGATTGTACATATATTCACAGCTGAAGGTGGCGGTTTCTCCAACATTCACCATCACTGTCTTTGACACTTTACAACATGAACCTGTCATTCACAAAATAAGAAACATATTTCGCATATCTAAAAGCTTTGAATGATCAGCAGTTTTACTAAACAAATTTTGTTCATAAAATGACTGACCTTCTTCCACATTCAAACTCATATCAATAGACCATTTGCCTTTAACCCCAATCCTGTATGTTCCAGCATCTTGTGTGTTCAGTTTTCTAATGTAGATCGAGAGGCTTCCATATTCATTGGAAAATAAAGTGAATCTTCCTTCATTAATCCATTTATCATGTTTCATGTTATTTATTATTGTTTTCCACTCATGTAGCCTATACATGTATTTAACAGAGTCACTGAACCAAGTCTTCCGTGAATCAACAAGAAGGCTTCCTCCAGAATATCCAGTCACATCAATGTCTTTTACTGCAGCTGTCAATCAGATTGATACTGTGATCAGAAAGCTGATGAACAGAAAACAGCATCATTACTGCAGTGATGAAAGAGAAAAGCTCTGACCTGAGATCAGGTAGAAAGTGAAGAAGATGAGGAGGATCTTCATTGTGACTTGAGTTCAGTCTTCTTTATGCTGAATGATCTCTGTGTGAATCTCTCTGTCTCTACATCTGTCTGCTTTAGTTACTTCCTCTTTATTCAGCTCTTTATCAGTAATGAGCAGCTTTACTGACTCCTCCCACCATCACCACTGACTGAATATCACATTAATCACACTGAAAGAGCGCCACCTAGTGGAGGATACAGTGTCTGATACAGTTATTTTAATCTTCCACTAGAGGTCAACTGTTCATATAAGTTCACTGTGCTTCCATACAGACTATACAACAAGCCACCCTTGGAAATGGGAAAAAAATAAATAAATACAAATTCTGATTTGGATTTTTGACATATGTATTAGTAGTAAGAAACATTAACATGTTTTTATAAGGAAATAGACCATATCTGACTTGTTTTTGAATAGTTTGGATACGTTATGCATAAAAACAATAATAATATGGCAGATTGATGTGGATTCAGCACCACGGACAGCAGCTTTCAGACAAACTTTAGCATCGATTACCGTTGAATATGAGTTTATCTGCTTCCTTCCCTTCACTTTAACTTTAATCATAAAAACATCTGCATGAACAATGGCTTAGTAATTATCAAATATTAGGCCAAAGTTTCATCCCTTCAGATTCATTCTTTGTTTTTGAACATACTGGAGGCTAGTATATTAGTGCCATTTACAATGAATCAAACCAGAACACAAGAAAGTTAACGTATGTTCTGTATCAACTACCATAATTTAATGAAACCAAGAAATGTAATGTTTTGTCATAGAAATGTAAAATTACCTCATATTTACCAATAGATGGAGCCAGATGTTTCAATAAGACGGTTGTGTGTTTACTGTAGAAGCTACAAGACTATAATAAATGCAGTGGGGAATGGGACACAAACACTAGAGATTCAATAGAGGTCATTTGCACAGCACACAAGAACAAAAATAAAAATATGAATAAATGACACTGTATTTGTGTTTACAGTCTCGACCAATTAGTGCTCTTAAGTTATCCCTTAACAGACTATAATAGGAAATGCAATGTTTTTACTATATATTCTTAAAATACACCATCCTTAAAATAATTCTCAAAATAATAGTGTTCATCCAGTTTAATATATTCTGAATACGTACAAATCTAGTCTGATTTATTGTTTGAAATGAGTCGTTTTGATATCTCAGCACATTAGAGTACGATGTTTAATATAATAATGTATACTGCATAATTAGTGTAACCTTGACCCACTTAATGAGTTCAAACATAAAAGAAAATAAAAACTCTTCAAGCCTTAATATTAATATCACTCAATTACTGACTCAATGAACACCCTCACACCACGGCAGTCAAATTCAATACAACACCACACATGCACCCACTCTCCCTTCAAGTGCCACTGCCTGGGAAACCTACAAACACAAGAGATACAATTTAATACACAAACAAACAATACCCTTTCCCTTGACCCAAACTATGTTTCTTTACTTCCCGATTCGCGTCTAATTGGCAAAGGGTCCAACACATACAAAATACACTTGGGTAAAGTTGGTTTTATATTGGCACATTCGGACTTCTGCATTCAATTACTTTGTTAAGCACACTACATTGGACATTCAGCGGATATTCGCAAGTAAATATGACATTAAAACAATACTTGCCCAGTTTGATCGATTGTGAAAAAAAATGTAGTAGGTTAACAAGGATGTCGCTGATTAGAATTTGCAAAAATAACTTTATTGCAAATATAATTAGAAAGTTATTGAACGTGGAAATGTGTGAATGTAAGAATATAAAGCTTTACCCAAGTACAAAATACACTGTACACACAGTTTCCATAAAGTTACGGACCATTAAAACCACACGTCTAAACCACAGTAATATATAAACTCTAAAACCACAGATAACAATCAGTGCCCCATCCAACAATACAAATAAACACACTTAGTCTCTCTAATAAAACATATTCGCATATATTAATCCACTAAACTACTACCTTGTCTAGTTGTTGCTCACGCTATCGATGTAACAGTCATCCGCCCAGCATTTAAGTCGTCAACAAGCTGTAACAAAAGAAACACCACATAACACTTCATCTCAAACAATCAAAGTGGAAAACAGTTCACCTACAGCAGGGGTGTCAAACTCATTTTCACTGAGGGCCACTTCAACATTATGGCTGCCATCAAAGGGCCAGCTGTAACTGTAAGACTGTTCAAACGTTACCACTCCATAACATATTGTTAAATAACTGTCTCTTTATTTTATTATTAGCTACACTGTAAAAAATTGCTGTAAAATTTACAGTAACTTACTGGCAATTTTGGTTGCCTGTAAGACTGTAAATTTACAAAAGTTCTGTAAATCAGTAATTACAATTGTACTGTAAAAATACAGCAAACTCGCATGCTGTAAAATTGTTGTGATGGTGTGCAAACATTTGGTTAACTTATTTCATTTGAGTCCATTAAAAAGGAATATTTCTTAATATAAAACTGCAAACAGTTAATTTGTAACAGTAAAGTTACTAAAAACATGAGTTTAACTCATTGCAGTTGATCATCAGCTATAGCATACGTGCATGCGCTAAAGCACTTAACAAAAAGATCATCGCTGCTTAGGCAACTCTACAGTAATTGTCTTTAAATAAAGCAGCAGAATATCAGTGTTTGTGGCTCATCATTGACTGAAGCACAGGCTCTACTCTCCAGCACAATGGTGACCCACAAAACTACAAAACGCTCTCTTGTGCAAAATAATACAGTTCAGTTAATATTTACTCTCCTTATAGATAACAGCTGCTGTTAACAAGCAGAATCACTGAATGAAAGAGAAACAAGAACTACAACTGACTTCAGCCACAGCCTTAGATGAACTCAACAAATACAAGACATCATTAAATCTCTCAAGATCTGATTCAACAACTCCACAAACAGCATTACCAGCTTCACACATTACAATTTGACTTTATTTCTGTCATATGTCTATAAAAATTATTTGAGAATTAACAGAAGTTTAGTTGTTTTATTGAAAAACGTTTCGTTTGACCTCACCATTGTGGCGATCAGGGTTTGGGTTTGCTTTAGTTGAGCTCTTGACTCTTGATTTTTAATCTTAACTTTTTTGTGGCAGCTGTAACTGTGTTTGTAAAGCACATTTGTTACAGCAAGAAAAATTTTTGATAATGTGATTGTGGTTTGTTGTTGATAATTATATGATCTTTATCTAATGGCCTGATCTTATTCAGAGGCTAATCTTTAAAGACATGGTGTGGATATTTTTTTGTTAGTTTTGTGTTTATAATGGCTATATGACTCTGCATGAGACGACAAATTTCTACTTAAAAATTTTAAAAACATCTTATGCACAAAACCTTTAGTACTGTGGAAACGTTCGGACACACACAGACATCAAGAATCAGCGTATGAATCTCAACAATGGTGACAATCAACAAAATAGATCAACTCTGAACATCACAAAACATGCTACTAAAACTCAACACAAAAAAGCAAAAATAAAAGCACATAGTAAGAATTAAAGACAATAAGTGGACAATTCAGTGGCATAATTTATTCATGCCGCAATGCATGCTGGGAGTCATGGGTGAGTTTTGTACTGTGCTGGCACCCAGCATGCATTGCAGCATGAAGCTTTTGATTGTCACCATTGTTGAGATTCATACGCTGATTCTTGATGTCTGTGTGTGTCTAAATGATGCCATATTACTAAACATTTTGTGCATAAAATGTTTTCAAATCCTTTAGTAGCTGTTTGTCATATCAAGTAGGGTGATATAGCTGTTGTTAATAACCCCAAGTTAACAAAATAAATACACACCATGTCATTAAAGACTAGCCAGTGAATCTGCCCACTAGATAATGATTACACCATCATCAGTAATCAACCAAGAACACAACAACAACTTTTCTTGGCTTTTCTTGCTATAACAAATGTGCTTCAACACAGTTACAGCAACCAAAAAAAGCTAAGATTAAAAAATCAAGGGTCAAGAGCCCAACTAAAGCAAACCCTGATCGCCACAATGGTGAGGTCAAACGAAACGTTTTCAATAAAACAACTAAACTTCTGTTAATTCTCAAATAATTTTTGTAGACATATGACAGAAATAAAGTCAAATTGTAATGTGTGAAGCTGGTAATGCTGTTTGTGGAGTTGTTTAATCAGATCTTGAGAGATTTAATGATGTCTTGTATTTCAGTTGAGTTCATCTAAGGCTGTGGCTGAAGTCAGTTGTAGTTCTTGTTTCTCTTTCATTCAGTGATTCTGCTTGTTAACAGCAGCTGTTATCTATAAGGAGAGTAAATATTTAACTGAACTGTATTATTTTGCACAAGAGAGATCTGTTAATGTAGTTTTGTGGGTCAAGAATTTTACAGCATGCAAGAGTTTGCTGTATTTTTACAGTACAGTTGTAATTATTGATTTACAGAACTTTTGTAAATTTTCAGTCTTACTGGCAACCAAAATTGCCAGTAAGTTACTGTAAATTTTACAGCATTTTTTTACAGTGTGGGCTTTTTGCTGTGTTGGAAGTAAACTATGCAGATCAGTGGCCCTCCAGGACCAAAGTTAACTAGCCCTGATATACAGCAAAGAACACTGATTTTGTCCATAAACACAATTATCTGTTCAAATTGTGTTGAAATGTATTTGGAAATTGTACAATGAAAATAAAAATGTTATTTAAATAGAGTGGCACTATCAAATTCGTCAAAGATTTCTTTGTGAAATGATACTTTAAAATAGCCAAAAATATAGTAAATAAATAATAAATTTAAACAAACAAATGAATTAACCATTGTATTATGAACACCATACAAAGGTTAAAAACAGTAAATCAAAAATAAAGTTAGTCAAATAAATAGAGGTCAAAAATAAATAAATTAAAATGAAGTTCAATTATTCAGTCCTCCAGTGTGATGCTTATGCATAATAAAGATATTTTCAGCATTAATAAACATGAAGTTTTACCAATTTGTGTGAATACACAGAGTCCAACTCCATCTAAAGCTATTTTAAATAGCTCCTTTTACATTGTGCTCATGGTTAATAAGACTACTATCAATGCTATAATGAAAACAATTGTACTTTATAAATAGCAGGACTTTTGAATATAGTGAAACCTAAAACCTTAATGATGACAACAAAAACACGTCCATGTCTGTTTCTCATCAACCCATGTTATGATTATAATTGAAATCATTATTGGTTTGGCATCATAAACACTGATGTATAAAAGTTATGGGGATTTTTGAGGTGCCACTGAGTCTCATCTTGGTTTCAGATGGGATGTGATACAGCATGGTCTTCCTCTTACGCGTCTCGTAATGAGTCAGTGTGAGAAGTGAACTAGCACACACATACAGAAGTAAACAAATGCCAGCTGAGGTTTTAGTATATGAAAAACAACTACACACCTTTGTTTTCTGTACTTTGCATCTACAAGAGCAAACCACATACCTGTTACAACTACCATTCACAGCCATTAGATTCCTGATATGACCTGTGAATCTGGCTACTGCATGATGACTGAATCATCATCAATAAGTAATCAACGTTATCTGATCACAGTTTTTAGCACAACTGTTGCTATAACAAATGCGTTTCAAAAACACAGAATTAAAAAAAAAAAAAAAAAGATCTTAAATAATTAAGGATCAAGAGCCCAGTTAAAGCAAACACTTGTCTCAACAACGGTGACTTAAAAACAACATCTAAACCTCAATTAATTCTCAATAAGAAGTTTAGTATGAAAGAAATAAAGTCAAACTGGGGTGCGTTTCCCAAAAGCATCGTTAGCTAACTATGGTGGTAAGTCCCATTGAACTTTATTGGTAACGACGGAACTTGCGACCATAGTTGCTTTTGGGAAACGCACCCCTGGATTGTAAAAAGTGAGAGAGATCTGTTAGTGTTTGATGTTTTGTTGCTGCCAGTCATGTGATTTTTTTTTTTTTTTACAGTGGTTACCATGTGCAGAGGTGGAAAGTCGAGGGGCCAAAGAGTAAAAGTCCTGCCATATTGTTTTTCCACCCATGAACTCAGCAGCTGATTTCACCAGAGGAGGAACTAAGTCATTCCTTTCAAGTCACAAGTCAAATCCCAAGTCCTCAAAGCGTTAAAGTTAATGAGATAATTAAGTGACTAATTAAATGATGATTGAGCATTAGTAATGAACACCTGATGTTAACAATCAACATCAATGAAGAAGAGAAACACAAGAACTACAACTGACTTCCGCCACATTGCCACGATAATTGTGGTCAGTGTTTGCTTTAGTTGGGCTCTTGAGAATTTTGCCTCTAAGCAATTGCAATATTGTTTCACAGCAAACATTTGTGCAATGGTTAAATGGCTTTATTGGTTAAAATGATGCCACCATCATGGAGATCAGTGTTTGCTTTAGTTGGGCTCTTGACTCTTGTGTTAGATCTCTCTCTCTCTGTAGCAATACATGTGGTGTTGTGAAGCAGAGAGCTCAGTGTTCTATAGTGATCAGATAATCATTGTGAGCTGGTTTGATTATGTCCAAAATAAGTTTTGTTTCATTTATATGTTCAGGTTTTGGATAATCAATCCTGTAATACTACAGCACGCAAGCAAACTGTTTCTCTAACAGTTACAGTAAATGAATTTCACATCTATGTAAAGCATATAAAAATTTGAACGCCAGTACTTATTAGACACACACACAGACATCAAGAACCAACATATGAATCTCAACAATGGTGACAATCAACAAAATGCTTCATACTGCAATGCATGCTGGGTAACACCATAGTAATCCAAAATCAAACACTGATCTCCATGATGGTGGCATCATTTTAACCAATAAAACATCAACATCTGATCCTCTGTAATTCTCAAAAACAGCAGGTGTTCATCACTAACACACAATCATCATTTAATTAGTCACTTAATTATCTCATTAACTCTTTGAGGACTTGAGATTTGACTTGAAGACTTGCTTGTGACTTGAAAGGAATGACTTGGTTCCTCCTCTGGTGAAATCAGCTGCTGAATTCATGGGTGGAATAGACATATGGCAGGGCTTTTACTTTCTGACCCCTGGACTTTGCACCTCTGTCTGTAATATATCTGCTTGTTTTACACTCTTTGGCCACCAGGCGGTATTGTGAGCAAATGAAGCCTCCAGAAATTAACCCTTGTGTGAACCACTTGGCTGAAAAGCTGAAAAGCTTCATGAGGCTTCATCTGGCCATCACTACTCTAATGCAGAGGTCTTCAACCCTATTCCTGGGGACCCACTGTCCTGAATAGTTTAGCGACAACCCTAATCAAACACACTTGAAACAGCCAATCAAGCTCCTCAAGCCTGCTTGAAAATTACAGGCAGGTGTGCTGAAGCCGGTTGGAAATAAACTTTCCAGGAGAGTGGGTCTTAGGAGACTTTCCAGGAGAGTGGGAGAGCCTTAGAATCAACTGAAATAAAACACATTAAATTTCTCAAGATCTCAGCAGAGTAAGATTAAACAACTCCACAAAAAACATCACCAACTTCATTCATTACTAACCAGGGGCGCGTTTCCCAAAAGCAACTATGGTCACAAGTTCCGTCGTTACCAATAGAGTTCAATGAGATTTACCACCATAGTTAGCTAACGATGCTTTTAGGAAATGCACCCCAGTTTGACTAAAAAGATATTATTTACAACAGAGGTTTAGATGTTGAATTTGTTTCATTTGAACTTACCATTAATGTGATCAGTGACTGCTTTAGTTGGGCTCTTGACTTTCTAACAGTAGTTTTTGTCTGACTGTTGTAAATCTGTTTTTGCAGAACACATTCATTATAGCCAAAAAAAAAAACGACTGAAGAAACCTTGATCAGTTGGTTTTGGTTGGTTATTATTAATAATGATTCAGTTATCATGTAAAGTCCTATTTCACTGATCTCATCCAAAGTCAAAAAACCTGTCTGTCTGATGTTAACATGCAAAATGATGTTGATGTAATGTTGATAAAAGTAATGTCTTAATTTAGTTAGATAATTTGATGGATTTTAAAAACCTCTTGCAGATTAGACATTTTGAACATCTATGTGACTTAGATGCAAACATTCATCAAGAATCAGCATATGAATCTCAACGATGGTGATAAACAAAAAGCTTCATGCTGCAGTGCATTCTGGGTGCACCAATCAAAACTCATCTATAGCTCGCAGAATGCATTGCAACATTTATGAATTGTAATTATGAACCTGAATTTTTGTAGTACAGGGCTAGTCAGCTCCGGTCCTGGAGGGCCAGTGGTCTGCATAGTTTACTTCCAGCACAGCAAAAAGCCCAGTGATAAATTAACTAGGGATGGGTAGATGAAGCCTCACGAAGCCTTGTGAAGCTTTTCAGCCAAGTGGTCCACAAAAGGGTTAATTTCTGGAGGCTTCATTTGCTCACAATACCACCTGGTGGCCAAAGAGTGTAAAACAAGCAGATACATTACAGCAGTGTTTCTCAAACCTGTCCTGGAGGACCACTAGCCCTGCACATTTTGTATGTTTCCCTTATCTAACACACCTGATTCAACTCATCAGCTCGTTTGTAGAGACTGCAAGACATGAATTGGCAGAGGTGGGACTTTCAAGTCACAAGCAAGTCTTCAAGTCATATCCCAAGTCCTCAAAGAGTTAAAGTTAATGAGATAATTAAGTGACTAATTAAATGATGATTGAGCATTAGTGATGAACACCTGCTGTTA
>JAFVLL020013631.1:0-12726 GCA_021397915.2 Tor tambroides | reverse complement strand
GCATATTTATAGTCGTAATTATGAACCTAATTATTAGTTTTGCACAAGTTATGGTTATGTCCACTAGCATTTCCGAGCCCACGCATATGGGAGGCACAGTTGTAAAACCTCTCGTGCAGTTTAATGGAGTAAAATTATGCGCACACATCCAGCACTCTCTCTTCTACTATTTAAATGACAAACTCTCCTCTGAGGCCCCTAAATGTTACTATTGGTCTCCTCACGGTGACTTTCTAACATTTTTAATAGTCAGATGATTTCATATATGGGACACGCTGTATCATTTTGTGTCAGTACTATAGTTCAAATTTTGAATTTTGAAAGTTTATGCTTTGCTATTTTTTGACAAAGTTTCAACTCTGAAATTGTCAATTTTATCTTGAAATTCAAACGCAAATATCAACAATCAGAATGATATTTGTCCTCACACTTACTCAGGAAAGTCAATGTCCACAGCTTGGAAAATTATCTCTTAAGGGTAGCATATCACTAAAATTATTAAAATTAAATAAATACACAACATGCATATGCATTATTGTATATTTGTACTTATATAAAGGGAAGGTTTATCCAAAAAAAATCTGTCATTGTTTACTCATATTTTTTCTTCTTCTGTGAAACACACCTTAAAATGTCTCAGCATTTGTTTTGCTTTGCTTTTTGTTTTGTTTTGTTTCGGTCAAATATTTGGGTTTCACAGAAGAAAGTAGAAGTTTACCTGAAAATGGACATTCTGTCATTGTTTATTTATGGGTTTTTTTGCCTTCTGTGTAAAAATGTCTCAGCATTCAAAGTTTTGGAATGACATGAGGGTGATTAAATGAGGACAGTTTGTGTGTGTGTGTGTGTGTGTGTGTGTGTGTGTGTGTGTGTACTGGTTTTTGTGGTTTACGAGGACACAAATTTGTTTAATGACATGGGTATGACAGAGGTATTACAATTTGAAGGTGGTTTATGAGGACACTGCTTATGTCCCCGTAATTCAAATGGCTTAAAAAACATACTAAACTGTGTTTTTTTTGAAAATCTAAAAATGCACAAAGTTTCTTGTAAGGGGTAAGTTTAGGTGTAGGGTTGGTGTAGGGCAATAGCACATACAGTTTGTACAGTATAAAAGCCATTACGCCTATGGAGAGTCCCCGTAAACCACAAAAACAAACGTGTGTGTGTGTGTGTGTGTGTTTGTTTGTTGAACAAAGAAATGCCTGAGGATCTGAAATGTTTATAAGCCGAAGAAAAAAAATACAGCAACCAATTAAATGACAAACATAATTACTGTATAATTAGAACACTAAGACTTTACTTTTTCAGTCACTGCATTAAACTCACTGTTTTCTAAGTCAAAATGACTCAAAAATCACATACAGTATTTAGAAGATTCCATGTGACTGCATAAATCTGTGTCATGGGACACCTGCTTTCCACCTCCCTTCGGAGTTGAGAGCGAGGGTCTTTAGTAGTGCGCGGTCACGCACACTCGGCCAGGTGAACAGACATAGATACCGCATGAAAGCTAATACGCCAAATCCCGGCCTGTCTACTGCGCAGCACGGTGGATAAATCTACACTAAGCTCCCTCCCGCACACACATACACACGTCCGTTGCTGTCCATGGAGACTGAAGCTGCAACCTGCTGACACGTTGCCATGGAAATGATCTCAAGAGCCTAGGAAAATAAAGTAAAAAACAAATAGGCAAACACGCTAACAACAGATACCACCGCGCATGAAAAAGCATTGCTTTCCATGTCAAAGCATTGCCCTAGTTGTGCCACTGAGGTGCTTGGAGAGTTTTACAAGTTGGCTCTATGTGCCAGCCACAAGTGGGCATGTTACATGTGCATTTTTCAGGCATGGAGGATTCTCTCTTGGCTCAGGAAGACACAAACCTTCCTGTGGATACTGAGGGGTTGAGATAGTTCTTTCCCATAGTTGACAGTACTTTTGTCACAGAGGAGATGTGTAGTCGCACGCGATCAATAGCGTAGCAGCAGAAAGAGGAATCCTACGGCATTCCCGTACACACAAAGTGAGAAGAACGTGCCGGGGTTTCAAAAATGAGTGTACGTCCTTAGTGTTATAGGTTTTGACAGTGTCCTGCTACAAGTTTGGAATCAAAGATAAAATGCATGATCTGAATTGCATATAGTATAGCTGTGAAATCAGTATAAAGAGCAGGTGAAAAACCTTGATTTTGGATTTTAAGTTTTTGTCTTATTTTTGGGCACAGTCATTTGTCTAGACATTGATATTTTGTTTATTTTTAAGTGAAAAGTTGCATGTGGCATGTTGTTGCTAATGATTTTAAGATTTAATTGATTAATTATTTTAATTCATGGATTTATTGTGTAAAAATAGTTTTATTCAGTCAATTTGAATTCAGGTGATGCCGTTAAAATAGTACTGTCAGGATTTACTAAAGACGCGCAGTGAAGAATTAGCACTGAAAAGGCGTGGACAGTTATTTTTGCGCCTGACCTTATTGAATTGCATATTGCATTTGTAGGAGTTTTTCTTTCAGACACAAAATTTATGGAAGGAGAGTATTAAAACAAATCACACAAAGCAATTTACTAACATTTGCGTTCCTCAAATGACTGGTATTTGCACCATTTAACGCCCAAAAAAAGCATGTCTTTGATATATTTCAAGTAGAAGTACAGGCCTATATGCAATGTATTTCATTATATACCATGCACTCTTAAAAATAAAGATTCCAAAGTATATGCCCCCCCCCCCCCCCGCCAAAAACCTTTCCATTAACTTTTTAATATATTTTTAAACAATCTTTAATCATTTTAATAATATTTTGTGCAATGAAAAGGTTCTGTGGATGGTTACCTCAGGGGGCCTCTTTCTTTAGAGCAAAATAGCTACATTTCATGATTTTCAGTTTTGTGCAATAGCAAATAAATGAGCATTTTCCATTTATTTTCCTTAATAATAAATTGGATGATGCATCATTATCCCATATATGTTAAACTCATCTGTAAATATGTTACAGGTAAGCTAAATGGCATCAGATCTGGAGTGTTATTTGAGGCACTTAGTAGCAATTTGATAATATATCCATAAGCAGAACTGTATATAGGCCTACACAACTTAAAAAAACATTTGTGTCACTGAAATAATAAGTACTTTGAATGGAGTTACTTACTCTTCCAGATTGGTGGTTTAGGGCCAGATTAAGCTGCCATATGAACATTGAAAATTTGATTTGTTGGTAGAAATGTTGTTCCAGGAATAACAAGAACATCCATTTATATGTCCAAGTCCTAGTTATCATCACATGCCTTTGCAACCAAAAACATCAAAGTTAAGTCTAAGAAATCTAACCCTCATATATTCCCATATGACAGAACATAAAGCATATAGGCTCGATCTCAGTCTTGGTCGAAACCAGCTTTAGTAAGCATATTAATCTATCTCAATCAGTGGGATAGGAAGAATTCATGCTCCCCGGTCCCTTAGAGACCTCCCCGGCCCCTGTCGGCAATGTAACTGCTCCCCGGTGGTGACAGTCTGCCTTTGATCTGTGCTAATCTAATTAACGGTTAAACAGCAACACCTGTGCTCTTCAACATAAGTGCTGCTGCCACTTCCCAGATGGGCTTTGATGGCCATGATGAAACACCTCCCTCCCTTCCCTCTTCCCTTCTTCTTCCACCTCCTCATTTTCTACCCTCATCTTCTCAGTAGGCCTGGGTGTAATGGGGACTATTTCCTCCCCATTACTGGACTGTAATTGACAGCGATTAGTCTGCGGTCGGATGATGCAGTTGATTAGATTAGCCAGGCTCCTTTTTTCTGCTCTGTTTCTTCAAACCCGAAACCCCAACTTTGACCCCAATTAGCCCCAACACACGTCAGGAGATTCTGCATCTCTCCTGCTTATCATGAGCTCATTAATTTGGTTGATGAGTTTCTGTAAATACGTCCAGAGTTAGGTGTCGGATTTGTGCTATGAGTCTTGCAAGGTGTCCTAAAAAACTTCATCAGTGGCATAATCACATGCTTGAACACTTGTGGCTTAGCGGTTTGTGCGTGTGCTTTGTTGAGTTTGGCTCGCAGCCTATACCGCTTCCAGATTTCTCTCTACTTTTCAGCCATCAAAGTCTCTGCAAAGTCTTGTTGTGCAGGATGTCCTGAAATAGTTCAGCTGCATCATATTCACAGAGGCATTACGTCTTGACTGTTGTCAGAGCTGTGGCCTACTGGTTAGTGCATGTGCCTATTGGGTTGAAGTGCTCATATGGATGATGCAAGTTCAAATCACCCAAGAATCATTCTTTATCCTGTTTTGCTCTCTTATTTCATATCTTCTTTTTCTTTTTCTCTCTCTTTTAAATCTATAAATGCAATAAAGACCGAAGCAAATTTTTAAAAGTCAATATTGTTTTTATCACTTAAAATCTTTCTTGTTGTCATGAAAAACAAGACACTGCTTGTAAAGAAGCACTTAAAGTGTTCCATGCAACCATCAGATCTTAAAACTACTATAATGTCATAAGTCATCAACAAATGGTAAATTGAATGGGATCAGTGTACCAACAAAAAACTGAATGAACTGTGAGAAACCCTAATGTAGGTAAAAGTCACATCTGAATTTTCATTAATCACTGGGATCAGATCATATATATGTGAATAGGATATTTCAGAATCACACACAAGTTCTTAATATTAAATGAAGGTCCACCCATATGCTCTGCATGCCAGAGTACAGCATCTCTCAGCGTATTTTATTAAATTGTGCTGGTTTAAGATCTCTTAGGAAACTATATTACTCTGCAATGACCATCAAAGAAATTTTTGTTACAGTGTCAATCCTGAATCCATTTTAGAGTTTTATCTAAAGCACACTTTAAATCCTAATATGGGTTTTTAAATGACTCTTTTCTGTTATTTCAACTTAACTCGTTACTTCCCTAGTGAAAAATAAATATACTTAAATATATTTGAAATGCATTTATTACATGCTACGTATACTACAAATACATTTACATATTTATGTACTTAATAATAATACCCTGCAATTGTACTTTTAGTATACTAAACTGATATACTTAAAGTCTGCTAAATTGGAACAACTAGTTTTGTACTTAATGCACTTTAATTGTGCAAAAGTAGTGCTTAAGTCCAACTAAAGATATACTTAGGTATATTTGATTGTGCTAAAGTGGAGCTATTGCAAGTATACTTCAGGTACACTTTAAATATCTTGCATTTAAAGCATATCTTGCATACAATCCTCATCAATAGTGACATTAAAACACATTTTGGGCTTAATATTAAGAAAAGTGTGTTGTGCACAAGTAGTACTCCAATTAAAGTTTAATTATAATTTTTATATCAGTAAGTCTCAAATGTAAAATATGTTAATATATTTCAGTAAATATGTTAATATATTTGAACTATACTTAGTATGAAACAAATGCATTTAAAATATATTACTTTTTTTTTTTTTTTTGCTAGGATTGCCATTAAACTAGCCAAAGTAGCTTAAAACACCAAACTAACCAACCAAATTGTGAACAACAGCATTATATTTACAGGAAACGTTGAAGGGGCTTTTGAGATTTGAGAAGATATTAACTGTTTTTCTCATATAATAAAAGTTAATGAGGTCTAAAACAGGATTAGTCTCCACTGACTTTCATTGTATGGACAAAAAAAAAAAAAAAACTTTTTTCCATCTTCTTTTAGTGTTCCACACAAACAAAGACACTCATACGGGTTTGTATTTGCATGAGGGTGAGTAAATGATGACACAATTTTTATTTTTGGGTAACTTTCCCATAGCTTAGTTTAGGGGTGTGCAGCGGAGCCATTATTTGTATCTGTATTTGTATCTGTGACAATCTCAAAATTATTTGTATCCGTATCTGTATTCGGATGGACCCGGAAGTGGGCGTGGCTTAAACCGGAAGTTCGTCAGATTACATGAAAATACCATTTTAAATGCAAATCTCTTTGAATCGTAGTTTTCATTTAACAAATATGACTTGTATAACTAAAGAAAATATTATTTTTTATTATAATTATGACTTTGTAAATATCTTCTATTTAAAACTACAGAAAATGTTGATCAAAAAAGAAAAATAACTTTATTCTTCTTGTTTTCCAGTGAAACTTTGTGTACAAATTTGTCAAGAGACAAGCATCCACAATCTTAAATAAGAGCACTAGTAGAAAAAAAGAAGCTGAAAAAAAAAATGGAAATGGAAAGAAAGTGTTCAGTACTCGTAGCAGAATGACAATAAAGCTCGCTTGAACTTGACTTAGAGATCATGTGTTGTGGGAGACTGTGATCAATTGCGAGTATTTTATCAACAGAGCGCAACAAATCATTTGGATCCTCCAAAAGCCTTGCTCAAACATCGCTTTTCTTCATCTTGTATAATTAATGCCATTCACGAAAAGGGCTAATGTAATGCGCTTTTACAGTTGGATTTCGAAAAGTTTTGAAGTTAGGACCGTTTTTAGGATATTTTTGTCGAGTTAGTTGATATAACTCCAGACAGCTCTGATTTCTGAGAAATGCACAGACCCCAACGGTGCTATTGATTTGAGCTCATTTCATTCATATAGGCTAGTTTACACTCATTCACTTTACACATCCAGGCCCATAGCCAGCTATGAGGTCCAGACCTCCGTAAATGTTTCATGTTCAAAAGTAAAATTTGAAAACATGAAAAATTATTTAAAATCATGTCGCTGAATAAATTCATGTGGCTGACTCGCAGCAGCTGCGAAACGTAGGCTGAGTGAACGAGCTTGGCGCAAGTGCAGCCTCCACTCCGCTCCGCCATGTTGCTAGTTATTATATAGATCTAGTTATTATAAGCGTCGCTGGACTTGTTTTAATACTTAATGCAACAGCGTTAATAAAGTAATTAGTGCATTAATAAAGTGGGAAGATGAAGGTTAAGGTTAGAGATTCTTTATCCTATTTGCAAAATACAAGAATTAAACTTATGTTGGTTTAAATTTTTCAGGGGGTTGGTTGTGTTTGTTTTTTGTAGCAATATCTGGCAACACTGCTTCACCAGCACTGACAGGCAGCAATCAAAAAAGGAGCGCGCAGATAGTTTATTGCTGAGGAGACCACATTCGTTAGACAAACGCAATGATCACCATGATATTATCTGTACGAAACTGTGTCAAACGCTATCAAAGCAGTACTAGCCATTATTATTGCACAAATCTTAACAACAGCAGACCTCACTAATGTAGTGCTGTTCCAGCAAACGTGATTGTGTCTGCCGAATATTTTTTTCTGTTATTCGGATAAATTCGTTATTCGTTTTGAAGCCATTATCCGTGCCTTTCCGAATAAGGTATTCGGCTTCGGGCACACCCCTAGCTTAGTTATTGCATATGTTCTGACATATCGAACTGAGGTGATGCAAATTCATGTCTGACTGATATCATTGTTTCCTGTTATTCGTGTCCTCTCTCTAATGATCTTTTCATAAAAGTCCCTAAAAGAGAGAGAGAGAGAGAGAGAGAGAGAGAGAGAGATAAACCACCGTGTTTTGATCATCTGGTAAAATTACTGATTGCTATGCAAAACCCTCCAAGTCTCCAATCCATGCTTTTTCATGCTTTTAACAGCATCTGTTATGGAAATACCTGTCCTAGTTCACAGCAACAACGGTGTGTGTGATATTAGGTGATTGCAGCCAGGCTCTTTAGTTGACATCATCCCCTCTGCGTCTCTCCGGATGCCAGGATGTTGACTCAAGAGAGCCACGGGGCAGAACTTCTGTTTGAAATGTCAGAGGCAGGAAAGCGCAAGAGATCAATCTGTGCCCCGTGTCACATGCGCACACAAAAACACACTCTAAATTGAGACAAAAGGACAACAGATGAGGGGAAAAAATAAATGAGGCTCCCTCCGGCCTCTTTCATGGAGAACTGACTTTTTGCGTGGACCCGGAGCGCCATCAGTAGCCTTTCTATTAAAGGCTTTGTTTTTGGGGAAGGCTTTGATCCTGGCTCCATAATCATTCAGCCACAGTTGGTTGTTTCACACACTCACCTCTTCAACAGTGTTATCAGCGGCAGCACATAATACTTTCGCTGCAGCTACAAGTATTTCCATACGCAGGACCGTTCAATGACTTCTCTATTAATATTCAAGCACAGCCTCAGACTATAATAAATTGGGTTATGTCATTAGCGGGAAACGATATCTTGGTGCGTATTTGCCAAAGGGAGAGGAGTTTTAGGAGTGAGCGGCATCCTTCTGCGAGGCCGTGTGTGTGGCGAAGTCTGAATAGCTTTCCAAATTGACATGCAACGCTCGGATGATCGTTAATCATAATTGGACACATATTTGCATATTGCAGTGTCAGTGGCTTCGTCATTGGGATTGTTCATGCATTAGTGTTCATTTTTTAATGGCAATTAGTTTCCATCTCATGATTCATTTATAAAATACGGCTGGATTTTTGAGCTCCATTAGTGGACGTCCAATGAATCAAGCGACCAAGCGCAAAGAGATCCATCAGATATGACGGCTGTTTGCTGCTTTTAAGTCATCGGTGATTAGAGGGATGAGAGACATGCTGAAGGAGGCAACGTGTAGAGAGTTTTGCAGCAACTTCTAAAATGCTACGTAGTTGCACATGTGACTTTGCGAGGAAAATGGTGAATAGATGAAACGGTGAAGTGGCCGGAGCTCATTCAGCAGTGTGCACTGAAGCGTAGTGTACAGTAAGCAAATTGGGGTGAATCTGGAAGTCACTGCAGGATTTGTGAAGTTTCTAAACAACTTTTGTAGGAGAGAATGGGTTCATTAGGTGCATAGCATTTTACAAATTGCCAAATAGAAGATTATTTCTGTTTATATACTGTAATTTATTCCTGTTATAGCAAAGCTGAATTTTCACTAGCCATTACTCCATTGTCGCATTATCCTTTGGAATATGCTTCTAATACGCTGATTATTATTATTATTATTATTATTATTATTATTTAATATTGTATAATTTAATAATATTATTATAATTGTATAGTATTATTAATGTTGAATATTTTTCATCATACTTTTTTCAGAATTCTTTAATGAATAGAAAATTCAAAAGAACAGTAATTATTTCAGGTCAGTAATTATTTGTAGCATTATAAATATCTTTACTGTCATTTTTGATCAATATAATGTGTCCTAGCTGAAAATTAAAAAGAATTTAAGCTAAAAAATAAAAAACAAAAAATCATACTCACCCCAAACTGTTGAACGGCAGTGATAATTATAAAGATTTAATTACATTTACATGTAGTTAAATAGAAATAATAGATTTATGGTTGGTACATTTTCTCAATTCAAAAATTTTAAACAAATGCAAAATGATAATTTTGCACCCTAACAGTGATACGTTACTGTGAGGTGAGTCAGAAATAGGTTCAGGAGTACCAGAAGTAGCTTCTAGCTGTCTTAAGTATTGGCAGAATCATTTATCAAATCTGGTGTGACCTACAGCCCTGTTGCTTCTTGAATTTCATTTTGCTCTGTTGAGTTTACTGTTTGTTTGTGTATGTATTTACAGTCAGGAATTGACTACAAAGGCTCATCATCACTGTAGCTGACGTTTAAGGGTTCTCTCGAGTAACTCTCTACTCATGTTGGCTCCATTTTCATTTCACCACCTGACTTTCAGCCATCTGCAGCCACACACAAAACATCCTCATTTTATTTGCATCAGCACCCAGCCATCGTCACATTTAGACAACCGTTAGTGAGCGCCACGCGTGGGGCGTTAGCTGGGGATTTCCAGGGGAGCGAATTTGTGATGTGTTCCTGGGTGTGCGATGTTCAGGCTGACTGGCATTGTGACTCCCCTCTGAGCTCAGTGGGATACTGAGCCAAAGGCAATGTGCCATGATCCAGCAAGCTGCTCTGCCAGTCGGCTACTAATGTCTATCTCACTTGGCTCAGACAGTAGTGCAAACATTTTGCCGTGATGAACATGAAAATCATGTGCGAATGTGAATTATTTGGTTGTTAGGTATCATCAGGATGTAATATGTAATATCTGTGAAAGCGGTTTCAGCCATGGGATGTAAAAAAAAAAAATCTTTATGTATTACAATTCAGACTTTATTTCTCTGAATAGTGAGAAGTTATAAACAATATATAAACCCGCAATATAATATGTGGGGCTATATATTATTGCAATATAAAACCGCAATTCTGAGAATTGCAAGAGGTTTATAACTCACAATTGCGAGAAAAAAGTCATAATTTCCATTTTTTATTATTTTTTTATTCCATGGTGGAAACAAGAAGTCTGAATTTCAAGATGCAAACTCAAAATTCAGAGAAAAATGTCAGAATCATAATGAAAAAAAAGTCAGAATTGCTAAATGTAAACTCATAATTTTGAGGGGAAAGTGTCAAAATTGCTAGATGTAGGCTCAGAATTATGAAGAAAAAAATCATAATTGCAAGACAAACTCAGAATTGTGAGGAAAAAGAATTTTGAGTTTATACCTCACATTTCTAACTTTTTTGTCAGAATTCCGAGTTCATATCTTACTATTCTTATTTGTTTTGTCAGAATTGCAAAAAAAAAAAAAAAAAAAAAAAGAAAACCCACATTTTTTATCCCATGGCAGAAACAGGCTTCCATAAATATCTGACACCCATCGTGAAAAAATAAATAAAAAAATACTAAGAGTATATCTATAATCCTAATTGTAAAATAATACCTTACAACCATTAAAAATATATTAAAATTCTAATAAAGGACAATATAAAATGCTAAATGAGATCTTGAAATTGAGTTTACATGTTTTATTGTTACAAGAAAAAAAAAATTGATGAGTTGATTTAAAATTTATATTATACCATCATCTGAGCTGTACTGAAATAATTAATCACAAAAAAACAGCATTAAATGACACCAAGCAAAATGGCTACAAAAAGTGAAAGAAAAGAGCAGAGAGGAAAAAATGGCAGTTTATTCAAGATATGGATGACAGTGATATGAAGAAAAGTAATAATAAAAATGGAAAAAAAGGGAAATTAGGATAAGATTCCAGGGATTGAATGGAAACACGAACCCAGATAACCATTCAGATTGCAATCATGTAGAAGTATTAAAAACCGCCTGTGAAACGTACAGGAGACATTAGCATATCTACAATTTATTCCAACTTAGTTAAAGCTATGTGAAACAACCCTTGTGAAAAGGTGGGAGAAAGCCAGCTGGAATAAAAGTGAAATACTGCAAGGAAGACGAAGATGTGGCCAGCAGAAAGATAGAGAGATTCCCTACACAAGACAAACGGGTTATAGCTTTATTCATCATTTCAGCTGCTTCTTCTGTGGCTTTGGTGTGGATCATTATGTTCTTGAGGAATGAAAGGTAGAGCGGTGAATAGACTGAGAGGTTGGGAAAGGCAGACATTTTCTTTCAAAGTGCTTGAGAGAACAGAAAGGGGCTACAGAAGCATAATTATGACATCACATGTATTCAAGCAGACGAGGCAGTATCTCGTTCAGCGGGTCAGAGCCAGTTCCGTCTCGCTATGCATATATTTCCACCTTCTAAAGCCTATATTACTTAAATCTTTACACATTGTGGCCATGGGAAAAGCCTTGATCTATTATACAAGGTGCTTTTGATTGCATTTAGTCTGATTTACAATGAGTGTCGGCTGACATGAAATGGATCTGTCATAGATAGAAACTCGAAAGACAGACAAATTGGATCCGGTGTGTGAAATGACTGATATAACTGGGGCACGATAACAGTTGTTATGCAATGTGAAGTTAATGTATTGTGTCTCGTTTCGCATTCACAGGCAGACCTGAGATGTTTCAACACTCTTCCAGATTGTTTTAACAGGTTTTGTAGTTTTATGACCTTCAAAAGCACACGAGGAGGTCACAGGTGCATCGGCATGATAGATTTGAGCGGGTGAACGTGAGAGATGGGAGACTCATTAAGATATTGTCACGCTACGCGAGAGCTTCGTGCGAGCCTTTGACGGCGCCGAGATTTAATCTGCGCTCGCCTCCCTCTTATCCAGATGGGTTTCTCTTCCTTTTTCAACTCACAGGTCTGTGAAGTACCATCTGTTTATCAGCAGTAAATAAGTTCTGAGTCGTTCGTCAGTGACAGCCGTCCCAGCCGATCTCAGCCACCGGATGCACTGCGCTTCATGGTGATTTAGAAAAAAATACTTCCGCATAAAGTGTCTGATGAGGTGTAAAACTTGACCGTTGGCAGTATTAAACAGTGCACATCAGTAACTTTCATGTCCTGGGAATTACAAGCAGTTTGTGTTTATTTAAGTGTTGAATTACATCAACAAAAACACTTGCACTTAGTTAATGTTTAAATTTGGTCAGTTCTGTCATTTTCCATCTTTTGAATATTCCTTGTAACCTGAGAGTGTCATTCTAAATTTGTGTGAATCTGTATATTATATATTATATTATATTAATAGGTCAGGGTCTTAGATTATCAATGTTAATATTTCACAGTTGTTTTACTATTTGAATGATGCTATTTTCATATCATTGAGATACAATAATAGTTGTTTAATATTTTAAATTAGTTTTTATTTTTGTTTTAATTTTAGTTAAAGCCAATTGTAATTGTATTATTCTTTTTAATAGTATTATATACAGCGCCCTCCACTAATATTGGCACCCTTGGTAAATATGAGCAAAGGTGGATGTGAAAATAAATCTGCATTGTTTATCCTTTTGAT
>JAFVLL020013630.1:0-43032 GCA_021397915.2 Tor tambroides | reverse complement strand
AAAAAGTAACTAAGTAACGTAATTAGTTACTTTTTAGGGAGTAACGCAATATTGTAATGCATTACTTTTAAAAGTAACTTTCCCCAACACTGCTTATGTCCACATCAAATTTTCATTTAACTGAAGAATTACTTTTTCCTTCAAAGGTCACGCGTTCAGCAAGGTTACGATAACTTTGTGCCCAGGCCTGTCAAAACATGCTGAAGTAAATGTGAAAGAATGTTCTGTGCTCCCAGTAGCCCTCCTCATGAACACAAACATTTGTGGGCTGATGTCATGGCATTCCCCTGGTAGTATCAGAGAAGATAGCCAAAGGCATTGTCTGTCCTCCACTCCAGGAAAAACCATCACGCCACTGCGATGAGCTCACATTCCTGCTGGGCTGCATCTACAGGGTGTGGATCTCCCTAACAGATTCTATCACAACTGCCTGCCAAAAAAAATGCATCACTGCATATTTCTGATTATAAGTAGTGGACTGTGCATATGTTGTGTGTGCATGACTACAGTATGACGGCTGTTTTCCGTTCTTGTTTACAGGGCCAGGACCTGGTCGATACATCCTTCCACCAGCTATCGGCTTTGTAGGCCACGATTTCACCAAGTCAACAAGTCCTGCCTACTCCTTCCATGGCAGGATGTGTAACAACAGTAAGTTTATATTAACTTGCAGTAAAGTGAATGAGCTCGGTGGGAAATGACTCCAATATAACAGCATAACTTTTTCTAGTTCATTTAATGCCAGGAATGCACAAATCATCTATGTTGATATTTTTTACTAAAATCATAAGATCTTAAACTTGTATTTTACTAATCTCACCACTAGAGGGAGACTGACTGCTGTAAATTTCCATTATTGATCATTGCTGTGTAGTAGATCAGAAGTGATATTTTTATTAATATCATTTTCATTTTACTTAACAGCAAAGGGTACAATCACACTTAATTTTCTTGTAAGGGTTTTTAATATATATATTTCAATACTTTTTTTTTTTTTTTACTTTACAGATATTTAAGGTAAAATATTTTAAATTATATAAAAAAAAGTAAATACTTTTTCTTTTTTGCATTATAGTACAGTAAGGCATATGCCTTGGAACTGAGATATTTTGTATTTTCATGCCTTCCCATTAGCTACAAAAATCGCAAACATTTAAAAGATTTTAAAAATATTAGATTGGATTACTTAACATTTAATCTTTTTGTCATTGCATACAATAAAATAAATAAAAGGCTCAAAGTACCTACGAAGTAACTTGTTTAACTCTACAGATAATTACACATTCATGTGTAATAATTTACGTTCATGTGTGTTAAACAGTTCACTTGAATATTCAACAAGTAATGCTGTGTTTATTCTGCTTTGATTGTACAGTGCACAGCATTGACTGTAGTCCAGGGCCTAAATACCATATCGATGCCAAACTGACTCGCTTTGGAAGAGACGGCACCCCTGCCTATTCCATACATGGCAGGATGGAAAGTCGAGGTAAGTCGTTTATTTTGAAGTGTCGGTCTATTGAAACGGTTCCTTATTTACTGGTCGATCGAACCACTTCATGTCGAAACCACCAGGAAACACTTAGCTTGAATGAGCTGACTGAGTTTGACAGTTCCTAACTCTCGTATCTGATAATTGCAGCAGCAATCTTCTCCACCCCTGGACCAGGCGCATACAGTCCTGAGAAAGCCTCTCTGTGCAGTATCCATCGCAAACCACCATCCCACACCATGGGCTATCGAACACAGTATCGCTCCGTGGACACCGTACCTGCCCCAAACAAATACACCCTCCCTTCTCTCATGGGCTCCAGTGTCTTGACCAAAGCGTCCAGTGCCAGTTACACCATCTCTGGGAGATGCAAATCTGGGGGTCCATCTGAGGACTTATCTAAAACTCCAGGTCCTTGTAGATACAACCGCACAGATCCCAGTGTCTACCTCCCGAGGCAGCCGGCGTTCTCTATGCTGGGGAGACACACTGTTGCAAGGGAGTCCACAGTGGTACCAGGTCCTGGAAGTCATAACCCAGAGAAAGTGACAGTGCACAAGCCCAGACCTCCTGCTTTCTCTTTAGGGATCAGGCACTCGGAGTTTGTGACCCCTTTAATAGTAGATCAGTAGTATTTTGAAGGCTATATTTGTACATATAGATTTTTTCTGTTCAATCGGAAAAATTTCATTGCATGTTTAAAAAGGTTTCCCATTTGTCTCACAGTGAACTCTGATCATGCTTACAAAGAACAATTTCTAGTCAATTAAATATTGTAGAAGTGAGCATAACTATATAATTTAAAGATTTAAAAAAAAAATTCAGTGACTTTTCAATTGACAAAATTATAAAAATAATTTCAGAACTCACATTTGCAAAGAACAATTTCTAGCCAGTGAAATGGCTAAAAAAAACAAACTATATATATATATATATATATATATATATATATATATATATATATATATATATATATATGAAGAGTTCATATGCACAAGCCTCTAAGTGCCGTTTGTAATTTTCTTATAAAATTAGCATTTTTATCTGGCTCCTATGTTTATGTTGTTATTTCACTTTAATGGCAATGAAAAGAACCTATTCATTGCCGTTAAAGTGCAATTACTGAACCTGCACATAGGAGCCTGATAAAAATGCTCATTTTAGAAGAAAATTTCAAACGGCACTTAAGAGGCTTTTTTTCATTTTTCAACTTAGTTGAACTTGTAGTAAAATGACTAAAAATGGTGACGACAAAGCACACAATTACTAAAACTTTAGCTAAAATTTAAGAGTGTGTGTGTGTGTGTGTATATATATATATATATATATATATATATATATATATATATATATATATATATAAAAAACAGTTTATAGCATATACACTGTATAAGAAAAAAATATATGATCTAGATTTTTTTGTGAGTGTGATATCAATAAAAAAATAAATGCAATTCCCTGTGGGAACCCTGAATATTTGCTGTTGCTTTACATGAAATGCACATCTTGATCACTGTGTACATTGTTTAATGTCACATTACACAGATTACAATTCAGGATGCAAATGAGCTAATAAAAATAATATTTATTGATTTGTCAACAACAAATGAGTAACAAACAAACGTTGACTGCTCAACATACAAGTTGGAGATGTTAACAACAGCAGTTCAGCAACAAAAATCATCGTAGTGTACAACAAAAACTATTCCTTCTATTCACGACAGGGGCGATTTACTAGACCTGAAACACCATCCAACTTATTTTGCGTGACTTAAGTGTAGATCTAAAGAAAACACTTTGGAGGAGGCAGCCCGTTCCTCTCTGAGCTCCTGTTGCCATCAGATCTCCGAATGAAAGGGGGATGGGAAGGAGGAGTAACATTTCATTGCCATAGATCTGCAAATAATAAAACTTATATACAAATCACAACGTATGGAAAGAAATGCATGCATGGTCAAAGTCGACCAAGTAGTTTAACTTCTTTTATCTTGAAATCTCATTCCTTGGGAAGCGGTCTTCGGAAAAGCAGAATGTGAGGCTCTGTATGGAAAGAGTGGGATATTAGGATTTAGGAGAATGACGGGCAGCTTTTGTGGACCAGTTTCTCAAAAATTACAGAGTTGCCTAACTTACCAAGACTGTAATTACGCTGTCAGAGTAGGTTTTAAAACACAGCCCTGGTCTACAGGTACATACTAACCTGGTTTATGGATCATGTAATGGATCCAGCCCTGACTTTGCTGGACTCCAAGTCCTCTCCATTCCTCCTCTGACATTAACTGGGAGGCTGGCACCAGTTTGGAAAGCTGCTTGGGAAGCATAACATGTCTATGAAGGAGAGGGACAATGTTAGTTTGACTAATATTTCATTACTTAACGGCTCTTCAAATTGTTTTCCAGGCAACATAACGCGGTTAAGACGACAGAACCCGGAAAATACATTTTAAACAGACAATTTTCTATCATTTGCGGATGTTTTTAAGATATTTTCTAAAAATGAAACAGCCAAATGACATAACAACGGTCATTATGATGTTTCACGTCAACTCGAAAGGAAACTGTTAAATAAAACGACTGAAATTCCTCACCTGTACTCGTATTCCTCGTCTGAATACTTGTCGGAATAGTAAATCTGCTTTTTCGCTGAAGACATTGTGGTTAAATGCTAATTTCAGTCCAAATCCAAGGTGAAATCCCAAATAAGTCACGCGAGGTCGTCTCGGTGTTTTTCCTGAAGGCGCCGCTTCAGTTTTGAACGCAAACGGTCCCTCCAGCGCTTCTGATAGGCTGAGCCGAGCCACTAGTCATGTAGGCTCCGCCCCCTCCACGCGCGCCTGCGTTTGACAGCAGCAGCACAACACTCTGGTAAAGTTTGCAAAACACCGACTCATTGTACAAAATGATATATTTCGTCAGTTCGATATTTTTTGTTTATTTTTAGACCTTGTTTTTCATATAAGAAAATGTTTTTCCTTCCAACAGTATGACTTTTGTTGTTTTTTTTTTTTACTTATGTAGGTAACCGTGTGAACATGTAAGTGTGAGACAGAAGTGTGAAACGCAAGGATGGTGTTTCTGCTAAGAGTGTGATTTATACAGACTACGCACTAATTTTCTTTGATGACTTTCTATGATATATGATAGTGGTAAATGCGTTAACCTTTTCTTTACTCCAAAATGTCTTTTGACAGCACTTTTGGTATTTATCCTGTCAAATGATTAAACGACTGCAAATGATAGACTTCTAAAGCACACTATTATCCTGTGGATTTTACATATAATTACACATAATTATATATATATATATATATATATATATATATATATATATAATTTTAAGACCCAATACAGGTTTTTGTATCCAATACAAGTGATTTACAACAGAAAGTAGGCTAATTTCAGCCATCCCTCAGTTCATAAAAATCCTGTTTTTCCAGTGTAAGTCTGAGGGGAATAGAATTTCACTGAAATAAACATTACAATGCACACTATTTTGAGTATAGCCATGACTTAAATGTTATATCTGTTAATATCAGTCAACTGTGATTATAAAATGCTTATTAACTTTGTGTAACTAACTCTGTAATGAGCATCTAAAACCACCAAAGCTAATAACTTCATGTGCAAAGATAGCAGAAACTGATGATGTGACAAGATATTCACAAGATAGGCTACGTTTACAAGAACAAAACAGGGTCAAGAGTTACATGTGTAACACAAAACTAAAAGTTCATCAAGAGGAATCCAAATGTTAAAAGGATGAGTTAAGCAATTTTTGTATGTAAGAAGTGATTTAACAAGATTACAAGCTTCGCATTTCGCAAAATCAGAAATTTCCTGTTAGTATTTCAAGCTTTGTTCGTGAAACTCATGAAAAGTTGTGACAGGGTAAGTTTTTGAAAACGGCCACGTTTCAGATTGAGTTGTTTGAGGTGGCAGAAGTTTGCTCCATTTTTTTTTTCTTTTGTTTGTTGTCGTCTTTTTTTCAGATGGTATAACATTTAATGTCATGGCTGCTGATTTGACCACAGTGTTCCTGTGACCTTTTTAACAAGCACATATTGTTGCAGTACAAAATCAAGCAGAGCGAGGAAGGCATCAGAAAGCTTCTTTACTGTCTCTGTTGTATCTTTTAATGTTTTAGACATCAGTTTATTTGACAGTATATGGCTTATTTGGTGTAGTAATATCATGGATTTTGGTGTCATGTTGTTTATCCAGTGATTCAGTGAACACATTTCTTCCACTGATTTTTTTTTCTGTTTATTCCTTTTTTCATGTGGTCCTCTTTTGTTGCTTAAAAAACGAATCAGGCTCGCTAGAACTTTAACCAAAGGTTAACTTCAGTGACTCTTTTGTTAATGAATTACACAGTTTCCGTTTCACAAGTAACACGTAATAACTTTAGTTCAAGCTGTGAATTCAAATGAGGAATGTGTTTATGCATGTTTTAATGCTACGATATAACAGTCTGTTAGAATGAAAATATACTTTTTATACTCTTAGACATGCTAAATGGCATTCAAATCAGTTTCATTCCACATTTTAGGAACTCTTAGCCGCACCAACTATTAGCATCATCATTTTCATGTTTTAAAGTACTTAAATGTAAACAGTGTTTAAGCATTTTGCAACTTCGCAAATATTGACATTTGTGCGCATTAGACCAGAAAACCAGTAACGTGATTGGGCATGTCATTGTAGGAGGTGTGTGTATGTGATGGTGTGTGTGTGTGTTCCTGGTGTGGTTCGAGTGGTTTCTCTCACACTTTGGGCTCAAACTTCACATCTCTTGACTCTTATGTGCTTTTACCCTTCCTCTACATACAAATAAATAGGTTTGCATGTTTTTTTTGTGGCTTGATGTAGGGCTGGCATTGCAACCTGCAGCAGACAGCACTAGATTTGGTGAGTTACGTTTGGCTTTCCTCTTTCTCTGTCTATTTTTTTAATCTTTAATCTCCACATGTCTATATTTAGTATAAACTTTAATAGTTATTTAGTGATACATTGATAGAAATGCTTTATATGAGGATGTGGTGGTATATGTGTGACATGTAGAAAATGTATTTTTATTTTGTGGTATTTTTTTAGGAAAGCTAATATTAATATAGCATCTTCACCCACGTTGACCACAATTTGTGTGTTTAATGTCATGATAATATGCTACAGCAGATAATGAACTCGCTATAAATGTCACCTGTTGGGTGCTACTGATCTATTTATGTATGTGACTTTTACACAGGCCTGTTTGAGTAGGAATATTTTTTTTTATCAGATTAAAAAGTAGTATTTTCCACTTTCACACAAAATAATGTACTAAATATGCATATATATATATATATATATATATATATATATATATATATATATATATATATATATATATAATTAACACAAATGTTATAACTATAATGTTTAATTTTATATTTTGTTAATATATGCAGTTAGCTTAATGATAATGCTGTAATGAATGAAAATATTTGTCTCAAAGTAAAAAAAAATCTTAAATTTAAATAAAAAATAAAAAAACATTTTATTGATTAAAACAATCAATAAAATTTGTTTAGTACCATATTAATGTACACTTGCACTCATAAGTTTACAAACCCCACTTTTTTCATGCATTTACCCTCTTATTTAAAAGAAGGCTTAATTTAGAGAGGCGTATTTATGAACTTTTTTAAAAAAATAAAAGGCAAAATAAAATAAATTATATCCAAAAAAGTTTTTTTTTGGGGGGGGGGGCAATTTCAGTGCTCTGAATGCTTAAGGCGGCAATGTACGATTCGAGGGTATGCAAACTTTTCAAGTTGTTATTTTCTCTGGTGGAATATATGTAACTGTCTTTTATGTCAGAATGCTTTGTTGGGGTTATAAAATGGTTTTTATGATCCTACGTATTTAATATATACATATACATCTTGTAGTTTGAGATCTCACTGTATGCCTTGATGAACCTCATGTTGAAGATCCCATCTGCATAGTGGATTTTAGAGAAGTGTGACAATTCACGTTTAGCTCTGTTAATCTACTTAATCTAAGATCTGAGATTAGATTAGATTAGACAGGTGCATCCTATGGAAAATGGTGAAATATGAAGAAAGGGTCAGAGTGCTCCAGAACTGAACATTTATGGCTCCCGGAGGAGAACTGGACAGTAAATGAGTGAAGTAATCTTGTTTTCTCTTTTTCCTGATTCTATTCACTTTTATGTTCTCCTCTGTGGCTTTGTTCATAACAAAGATATTGATCCAGACCGTGACCCTGCACATGCACTCTCACTAATTACAAATGGTCACGCTGACCCCATTCTTGAAGCTAAAATTACCCCAGCTTGGCATGCAGTGTATGTAACAAATGGAAAAACAACAAAATCTCTGCACAACACCTCTGAGAGGTCACCCAAGAGCTGTTGAATTAGGAAAATGTAACACATGAAAAAAGGCACTTGTGAGTCATGAAGCAAGCGTGAGGCTTTGTCAACACCACAAAACCGAGGTTTCCACCAAAATAGTCTGTACACATAGGCAACGGTAACGGAATATAGAGTATTTTAGTGCTTCCTGTTTATTTGGCCTTGTGGAGTCTTTGCATTTACTTTTTGGGCAGTTGCGAAAAGAGTGACGTCAGAGCAAAAGGAAGAGACTATTTGTCAAACAGGCACAGCGTCTTGCGCAACTCCTGTAAATGTGACAACTCGGATGTTTTCTTGACTTCGACTGCGAGAGAGAGACCAGAGAGAGTCTCAGCAATTGTTTTATGATCCATACTGCAGCAATATGAAGAAGTCTGTGTGAATGAAGAAGCCAGTGATGCTGTTGTGAGGTATTTAAAAAGTTCATTTATTCTATGTTAAGTGATGTAAATGATGCTTTGACATCTTGAGTACTCATAAATGTACACTGTGTATCAAGCTACTGAGATATTATACAGTAGATCTTTATTTTTTGCTTTAATTAATCATTGATGTCTATAAATCCTAAAGAAAACTATCCATTAATATTCACATTAATCTCAACTGGCAAAGTCCCAAGTGTAAATCCTGTTCTGTAACATGAAAGACATTTTCAAAAAGATAGTTCACCCAGAAAGTAATCTTCATTAACTCACTCTCAAGTCCTTCTTTCTTCTGTGGAAGACAAAAGAAGATATTTCGAAGAATGTTAGGGCACAACATTGGACCCTATTAACTTTCAATATACGAAAAAAAAACACTGAGACATTTCTAATTTTTAGGTGAACTATCCCTTCAAGCGCTCTCCAAAAACAACTTGTGTACCTGTAAAACATCTACTATAATATAACAAGTTATTAGCGATAGCTAGATATTGCGATAGCTAAAACACTCACCAGCAGGAAATATCAGAGCTATGCTGTCAAGCCAAACCTTCATCCCATGGCATAAACAGTGAAATGTGCTTCTAAAGCTAGCTGTAGGACTGAATGGCGTTGTATGTATCAGATTGTGTGTAGGTTAATAAGTGCAAGATGCTGTAAGGAGGTACTCAGGCAGATGTGCATTAGCTAATGTTGCCTGAATGTAGCTGGGTTGGGCAGGGCTAATAGACGGACCATAACACTATGACATCATCAAGAGAGTGGGGGAAGCTGGGCTGAGAGAGAGAGAGAGAGAGGGAATAGATAGGGAGGGATTAAGCAAGCCACAGTAAGGGACAGAGCAACTGTCAGAAAGCAGAGAGAGACAGAGAGGACACAGGGCTAGACTCAGTCCGCACAGAACCTTGCGGATTTCTCCTTTGCTTCCACTGCATCTTTCCTTTCCCTCTCCCTAGCCATCCCCCCTTCCCCTCCCTCTTCCCCCCCACTGTCCTCTCCGCTCTGGACCGCTCCTCCGGGCATGCTACTTAAGCCAAAGTATGGCCGCTTCCGGAACGACTCTGTGACCTCCTCCGACGACCTGATGCAGAGCCTAGCCATGAGCGGGAAGGTGGTGGCCACGCCGGTGGCCTCCTCGTCCACACCTGGCTTGGAGCTGCCGCCCCTGGAGACCGCTGCCCTTCCTCCGCCTTCAGCCCAGGTGCTGGCCGACTCGCCCGGGCTGGACGGCGAGCAGGACGGCACCACCACCTTCTGCATGCTCATTCCTAAGATGCCCCAGTGGAAGTTCTCCAATTCGTTGCTCAGCCGTAGCCCGTCCAATAGCAGCTCCAGCTCCAATTCCAGCAAGGATTCCAGCAGGGCGCCTCCGACCGATAGTTCCCCTGCTGGGGGGGCGACTGCCGCCAGTGGTCCTGTGGCTAGTCTTGCAGCTGTGTTCAACTCCTGTGACCCTGTTTGTGTGGGCCCATGTTCCCTACAGGCCGCCAGGAGGCAGAGGGCCAGTCCGAGAGAGTCCAGTGCAGGGGCCGCCGAGGGGAGTCCAGGGGGCTCTGGGAGCTTCAGGACCGGGATGAACCGGAGGACCAGGGTGGAGGGAATGTGGCTGGGAGATAACTTCACCCAGAAGGGCAGCTTCATCAACAAGCCCTCACAGGGGTGGTTGCACCCAGACAAAAAGATCAGCAGCACGGGAGCTTCGTACATCGTCAGGGTGAGTCCCCTTGCTTATCATCTCGAAATCTCACCATGCTTTCCGCCTAGTGTTGTTTTGCAGGTCTGCAGCGGTGTCAATAGGCAACTCTGTAGTATTATCGACAGTCATTCATTTACATTCACTGCACCATCTTATGCAGCTCTGAAGAAACCGAGAACAATATGACTCCCCTTGCACCTTATAAACAACTGCAACATCTTGTCCTCTCAGAAGCTGTGTTCAGGCAAAACTACTTATGATATGAGAACAATGGTGCTCTATTCAGTGTATTGGTTATGTCAGGGTGCAGTTGCTTCAGGAGAAAGGAGGAATATATAATTTAATCCAGATATATTGCTTTGTGTGGTACAGCGACTGCATCAGAGCAGGAGGCAGGCGTGGGTAAACAAACTGAAGATGTAAACAACTAAACTAGAATTGAAGGGAGGCAGAGGGGGTCTCCTTGTTTATGACTGAAGATGAGTGATGGCTGTTTTTGAATTTATACTCGATCCCAAGATGGACATTTGTGCAATTCCTGAATTTTCCCTTTTGGGGTCAATACAGATTCTTATTTGCATGTGTTATCTCTTAGGAATAATAATGAAATTGCAATTAAAGTTAGCATAGTATGCTAATATAAAGGCAGAATGTTTAATATGACCATTTCAAGCTCATGTTAAGTATAAAAACTTATTCCCAAAATATTTGATTCTTTTAGTTTCGCTGAAGTAGAAAAGTCTGTAATAAAATTGTGACAAATGCTAATCAAAGACAGCTACTCTTGCAGTTTGGTAGATAGTTGTGGATATAAGCCAATACCTTCAACTCTGGGCTGCATCTCGGTGAATCAAGGGTTACAAAATGTTAGCAGACTATTTGACGTCAATAACAGCGATTCTCTCTCAACCCACTTTCTCACCCCTCCACCCCTGCACTCTCATCCACCCCGCCGTATGTTGTAACCACACGGCCCTCTCTCGAACAGCCCAGACTGGGCCTGCGCACGCTGCTTAATTGCATTACACAGGCACCATTCATTCGTTTATTCAATTACATTTAATCACAGTCATTTGTATCACATGTGTTGCAGAGGAAACAGGCATGGAGGTGGGCTGTTAGCCAAATAACACTGTGGCACGATGGTACACCACAAATAAAAGGATTTTAGTTCAGGCCTACATTTTCTTCTATTGTTCGACCTACTGTGGTGACAAAATGGTAGCAGCTAGATATGTAAAAGCATTCAAAGTGTTTTTTTCAAATATCAATCCGAATTTACATTGGTGAATAAGTAGTACTAGACTAAATCAAATGATTCCTAGATGACATACATTCTTAGAAAGAACAGAAGACTACAAGAAACAGAAATTTAAAAGCAGCCCCCACAGATTTTGTAAGTTACACCTCATACATATGAAGCATAAACCTCACTGGGCATTTCCTCCAGCAAAAACATTTCCTGTTCTTGGAAATAGGTGTGTGTGTGTATGTATATATGTATATGTATGTGTATATATATATATATATATATATATATATATATCATTGAGTGATGTCACAAGTGTTGTAGTTGTGCAAAGTGCATGATGGTGTTTTTTTTGTTGTTGTTTTGAGGAGAGCGTTAATTTATCATGGAGTATGAAGGGCCACAATGAGGCCTTTGAGAAGAAGAGGAAGCAGAAGGGTTTCAGTAAAACAAAGAGGAAGAAGTCTAATCACACTGATTGAACACTTCCCGCTGCCGACTAATCTAGTTAAGATGTCTGTAATAGCTCGCTTGGAAAGAAATGGGCTGGTGTCAAGATATATGCTTTAAAAAAAACCTCAACTGACTAAAGCTTAAAGGTACAGTACATCCAAAAAGGAAAATAAAAAATCTTTAGTTTTTTCACCTTTCAAACTGGTATGACTTTCTTTCATCTGTGGAACATAAAAGAAGACATTTTGAATGTCTCAGTGGTTTATTTATTTATTTAGTTTTTTTTTGACCCCCTTGACTGTCATTGTATAAACAAGCAGTTCTTCAAAATATCTTTGTGTGTATATGTGTTCCAGATAAGAAAGAAGAGAGGTTTTGATCAACGTAAGGGTCCGAAAATGAGGGAATTTTCATTTTTGGGTGTACTGTCCCTTTAAGACAAAAGGAGTGAGTGCAGAAGATGTGAATGTAGTGTTACAGGGACTGATTTATATTCATAAAGAAAGGTTTCAAGGCCATAATCGGTTCTTGGAACTTCCCCGAAGCGCTCTTATATTTGTTGAAGAAGAAAACACAGAGGATGTTGATTTCAGGAACAAAAACATCAAGAACTAGAGTCTTAAAGTTATAGTTCACTCAGCAGTTCAGTTACTCACCTTCATGTCGTTCCAAACCTGTATGACTTTCTCTCTTCTATGAAACATAAGTGTCCATACACTGGAAGTCAATGGGTTCCAATGTTGTTCGGTTGCCAGTGTTTTTCAAAAAAGTCCTCTTTTGTGTTCCACAGAAGAAAGAACATCATACAGGTTTGGAACGTCATGAGGGTGAGTATATGACGACTGAATTGTCTCTTTAAGTTGGTGATTTACTCTTAACTGTAATAACTAGGGTAACCACTTTGACTCAACCGTTAGGCCACATGATCTGTGCTTTGGGTCGAGGTGGGTGTAGGCCTCCGAAATCCTTTACCAAGCCTAAAACAACAAAAATGATCTGGGATTACCCTCTGTAAGCATCCGTAACCACAAACACCATTATTCAGACATATGTCGCATTGTCACCACGGGGGTGGGCGTTTTGCGCGATGTTCCTGCGACCCTTTTGAAGGCATTAGTGACTAACTGCCGAATGGATATTCCCCTACACCTTCGTCAGAGCACTTTCCACGTCCCAGAAGGGCCAGACTGCAGTAATACCCTCGGCCAGTCCACCCCCACCAGCCATGATGCGGTTATTGCCGTCAAACTCCTCACACTTCGCGGTAATTACCTTCCCCAGCACAGCTATTATGCCGTCTTTTTCAGAACCGCTGAGAACAAGCTGTCTTGCTGAAATTATATGTTTAGTATTTATCTGTAATTATGCGCCGTTGCGCTAAAGGCGCGTATGCAACGCTGGATGCACCCTGCTGCATGAATGTGCTTAAACCATCCTTGTGTTTGTGAGAGAAAGAGAAACAATTGTTGCTTTTGTTTTCAGCAGCTAAATCATGGACGCTGGCTCTTGCCAACAGGAATTAGATACATATTTCCATGAAGCAATGATGACCTCTGGGAAATTAAAACTAATTATGTATAATGAAAGTAATGTGTGTCATTTTGTGTTCTTTTTTTTTTTCTTTTTTGCAGTACATGGGCTGCATTGAGGTTCTGAAATCAATGAGATCTTTGGACTTCAGCACTAGGACACAGGTCACAAGGTAACGTGTTTTTTGTTTGGATTGCACAGTTTTAAGCATACCGTTTTTAGTAGTTTCTTAGTTGTACACAAATACCCCCACCCCACACACACACAATATTATTTTTGTTCACTCTGCTTTGTTTATTTATTTATTTTATTTAGATTTAGATTTTATTACATACCTGTTTTTGTTTTCGTTTTGCTTTGATGAACTGAATCAGTTTCCTTGAATTTTATGTTTTTATTCATTATTTTATTATTTTCATTATTATTTCATTTTCAGATTATACCCTCTGTGATTTTTTTGTTTTGCTCTGTTTATTTTTTCATTTTTATTATTTTCTTTTTGTTTATTTTAGAATTTTCTAACTTTTATCTCACAATTTAATTAAATTTTTATATATATTTTTTTATTTAGATTTTATTACACACTCACCTGTTTTTTGTTTTGTTTTGTTTTTTGTTTTGCTGAGCTGAATCAATTTCCTTGATATTTTATTTTAATTTAATTTCTTATTCAGTATTTTATTATTATTATTCTAGTTTCTGATTATACCCTCTATGATGATGTTTTGTTTTGCTCTGTTTATTTTTTTTAAATAATTTTTATAATTTTTTTTGGTTGATTTAGTATTTTCTTTTTGTTTATTTTGGAATTTTCTAACTTTTATAACTCACGATTTTATTTTATTTTATTTTATTTTACTCTGTTTTTTTATTTGTATTTGTTTTATTATTTTCTTTGTTTTGTTTATTTTAGCATTTTCTAATTTGTTTTAAATCACAAATATCTCAGCTTCCATGTTTGTAATTTGTTTTGTTTTGAAGAATGATTTGGTTTGTTTTCTGTTTATGAATTTACGAATGATGGAATGACAGTTAATTGTGACGTTATGCTATTTTTATTTGAGTGATATGTTTTCCACAGAAACAATAGATTATCACTTTGTAGCTCTTTTTTGCGCCAAATCGTGTTTGCATATATGCATATACGTCTGCATTCATATGTCAGCTTGCTAGCATTAGTTCTCATGTGTATATTTACTTATATGTGTAGAAGCATGTGCATTCTTGTAGGGGCGGTGGGACGGAGCTCCAGATTCCCGAGGGCAGCAGCGGAGTCCCTCTCCCTGCCCTTGCTCATCGATCAGCAGTAACCCGAACCCCGCGGCCCACGATGGGCTTAAAGTGCAGATAGCACAGGCGAGATGGAGATGGAGTGATACAGCTATGTATTATTAACGACTCCCACTAATGACTGAGGAGGCCTACTGGGGCCTAAGATGATGCAGATTGCACGGGGTGGAGTTATAGTTGATAAACACAGAGGACTGGAGAAGAGTGATTGTTTTGAGTAGAGAGCGGCAGTCTATTATGACATTATAATGGGAATGCTTGGAACAGGCTGCATATTTAGCCAGAATCTGTTTTGCAGCAGAAATGGACGGCTTGTAAATCAGCTGATTTGCGGCGCTCCGGGGAAAGAGGGAGTGTGGGTGGGCTCTCTCATTTGTCGTTGTCATGCAGTGTGGCCAATGAGCAATTTTTAATAAGATCCAAGAGGCAAAACACACACAGGTGCATAATCTTGCAACAGAAACACCCAATGCAAATGATCACAATAACACTATAAAGTGCACAGCATTTATTGGAAACATTCCCTGGAAAGTCCTTTGCTGGGACAGTTGGCACTTTTAAAATATTAATGGGTTATTTGATAGCACACTGGTGTTTCGAAGTCACTCAGTCCGCTGTTGACCTCATAACCCATGTGCCCCTGTGCCAAACGCTCTGCTGCGATTGATATGGTTTCATAAATGACTCTTTTTGTTTTAATTAGTTGTAAGGCATCCATCCCTACTGTCTAAGTTTAGGGGTTTTCAAAGATTTCAACAATTGTAGATTTTTCTATTTTTGATTCAGTTTTTTGTTTAGCTTTGGTTTGCTTTGTTTTGTTTATGATACAGATTCATTGATTGATTGTCTTTTGGTTAATTTTTTTGCTTTACTTTGTTTTGATTTTTATTTTGCTTTCCTTTGTTTCGTTTATGGCACGGTATTTATTTTTTTTATGTATGTTTGTTTTGTCTTTGGGTTTGTTTTTGCTTTTTTTGGTTTGTTTCTTTGTTTTTTATTTGTTTTCTTTTGCTTTGATTTGGTTTTATTCTTTGGTTTGTTTTGTTTGTTTGCTTTGTTTTGTTTATGAAACAGTTTTTATTTATTTATTTATGTTTGTTTTGTCTTTTGGTTTGTTTTTTGCTTTGTTGTTTTTTGCTTGTTTGTTTGCTTTGTTTTGTGTAAGGCACAGTATTTCTTTCTTTATTTATGTGTGTATGTTTTGTCCTTTGGTTTGTTTTTGCTTTCTTTTGTTTTGGCTTGTTTCTTACTTTGTTTTTTGATTTGTTTTTATTTTACTTTGATTTGGTTTTCTTTTGATTTGCTTTGATTTTATTTTATTTTGCTTTGCTTTGTTTTGTTTGTTTGCTTTGTTTTGTTTATGACACAGTATTTATTTATTTGCTTTGTTTTTTTTTATTTGTTTTCTTTTGATTTACGTTTTTGAAATTGTGTCCTTTGATTTTATAGTTTTGCTTTGCTCTGTTTATTATTTTATCCATCAACAATATATGTATGGGCCCCTGTTTGTTGACCTAGTTTGAATAAGCATTATGCTTAGGCTCAGACTGATTCCTCATTTATTTTCACACTGTGGTCGCACTGAAACACATAGGAAATTGTTTATTATGGGTTTTCCAGCTATGTGAGATTGCAAGATCTTGTAATACTTCTCTGATAGTGCTCTTTTTTTTTGTAAATGTGTGTGTGTGTGTGTGTGTGTGTGAACACAGGGAGGCCATCAACAGGTTGTGTGAAGTCGTACCTGGTGGAAAAGCTGCCTGGAAGAAGAAAGTAAGAGAGAAAACTGTAGTTTTGGCCTTGGCATTTTTTATCATCAAGCATAAATCTAAGAAAATGTAGTGACATCCAAATGTTTGTTTTGCTGTCCATTTTAGACCACCAATAAAACCCTCCAGTCTGTCATGGGGAAGAGTAACTTACGTTTTGCTGGAATGAGCATCGGTGTCAACATCTCCATTGATGGCTTGAGTCTCCTTGTCCCCACCACACGACAGGTCGGCCTCCTCTCATGCTGGAAATCCCTTCAAATCATATCAGAACAAACAACTAATAAATAGGTCTATGTTTTGACTTAACTGCTTAAAGGGATAGTTGACCCAAAAATGAAAGTTCTGTCATAAAAGTACTCACCCTCATGTCGTTCAAAACCCGTAAGACCTTTGTTCATCTTTGAAACACAAATTAAGATATTTTTGATGAAATCCAAGAGCTTTTTTTGTGAATGGCGGCAGAGACTGACCTGGAAGAAAAGAAATAAAGTCATTATTTTTGTTTTCTTTGTGCATAAAAAGTTTTCTTGTAGCTTCATAAATTTAAGGTTGAACCACTGATGTCACATGGACTATTTTAATAATGTCCTCTGGGCCATAAAACATTTCAGTTCCCTTGTTGTCTATGGAAAGCTCTCCGATATCATCAAAAATATCTTAATTTGTGTTCCAAAGATGAACGAAGGTCTTACAGGTTTGGAACGACATGAGGGTGAGTAATTAATGAAACAATTTTCATTTTTGGGTGAACTATCCCTTTAAATTAGGATGGTTCTAATTTTCCAAGTTATATGTTTGTTGGTTAAGTCTGACTAATTAAGTTATTTGTATTAAATAGTTATTTGTTTAAAAAGATATTGCCCCTTTAAGTAGCTTCAGAACTCTTGTAGTTCCTTGACATTTATTTTTTAATTTATTTTTATAAGTGCTGAATATTGATTTGAATTGAAGACATCACATCATCTCACTCTCATCTCTTTAGGTGATTGCCCATCACCCCATGCAGTCCATATCTTTCGCCTCTGGTGGAGACTCGGTGAGGCCTCTTCTGCATGTTTAATGCCTCTTCTTTCCACTCTTACCATTTCTCTCTCCACTAACAAATGCCACCTGATTCTCACTCTGATTTCATCTTGTGCTGCAGGATACACCCGATTACGTCGCTTATGTGGCCAAAGACCCTGTCAATCAAAGAGGTATTTTTATTAATTATTAAATTAATTCTTTTTAAGTATGTTTTATGTTTGCATTTATTTTATACACTTTTTAATATTTTATTCATTTTAGATTTGATTGTTCATGTATATTATGCACAGAATCCTATTTCCCTCTGATTTTCTGTTTTATTAGTTTGTCACATGCTATTTTGGCTAGATTTCTGATATGTGAACAATGTTACCTTTTTCTCGTCCCTCTAGCATGTCACATCCTGGAGTGCAGTGACGGTCTCGCTCAGAATGTGATCAGTACCATTGGCCAGGCCTTCGAACTGCAGTTCAAACAGTACCTACACAGCCCACCCAAAGCCATTCCCACCATGGATAGGTGAGATTCACATAATTTTGCATAAACCATATTGTCTGTTTGGGCTTTGAATGCATCACAACATGAAAATGATGGTAGTTCTTTCATCGGTTCACCTGCAGTTAATACTGAGCTTCAGTTCTGAGCAGTTTTCGCAAGGTTGAAACAGGATACACACGGCTTGTGTTTCATATAGCCATCCTGTTTTGAGTCCAGGCCATTATTTAAAGCTAAATTCATTTAAGGGGCTCTCAGAAACCACACGACTGCTCAGTGTCACATCATTAATGGATCATTTCTTTCATTTTGTTCTGTTTCAAATCATCGTTGTAACATGCGCTTTCTTGACTTTAATATAAACAGTCTTCCAAAACAGTGGGCTGCCTTGTAGTCTACTTCCCTATATAGGCAGCATCCTAACCAAAACAACAGCTGTGTGTGCTGTTAGCATGTTGCTAAGCTAACAATACCAATCTCTAAAGGAGGTCCATTTCCGCTTGTCAGTAGTGTAGCTATGTTTAAAGCACATCTCACACAAAAGCCACTTTTTTGTTGGTTAATTTGGTGAGTTTGCGTGACCAACTTTAACCTGTGGGGAAATTGTTCACCCTCACATTGCTATTAAAATGACTGGATTTTGCTCACTCAGAACAATGGTAGATGTGACCTTTATAAACATTAAACACACTGCTAAATAAACTGTTTTCTGTTGATACATTTCAGTACAAAATGATTTATATATTATATTAAATATACATTTACTTTTCTCTGATCTCTAAGATGCTAAATAGCTTTATTTAATGGTTAGGACCATACGAACAGAAGAGTCGGCGTGGGGTGATGACGAGGAATCTTCTGAGCACGATTACTACAACAGCATCCCAGGAAAGGAGCCTCCTGTGGGGGGAGTGGTGGACTCTAGGCTCAGGCCTCCTGCGGGCCTACTGGGTCACGTCCATACGCAACCACAGAGCAAAACTGCTCAGGTAAAATTTGTTATATAGACTTTATTATAGATGTGTGTGGATTTTTATTGCTGTCTTTATGAACAGCTTGAAGTTTGTGGTTTGTGGAGACAATTCGCTAAGGTTGGTCTTAATAAAGAAACATCCATTTCTGTGAGTGGTGTTAGTTAGCATAACGCTAATGGCTTCAGGAAAATAGCTGTTTATGAATACAGCACATTCTGTAATGAAAGCTGAAAGTCCAAATGCCATTTGTAAGAAATGAGCAATTCTTCAGTTATCAATGCTTATTTTAAACCTTTTGAAACCTTTGACCTCTTTAACCTGATCTGTCAAACCATCTATCAGTATTTGCTTTAAGTACCTTCTTCACAGCAAAAAAAATCAATATCTTAATTTCTTATTTTTGACTTGTTTACCTAGTCAAATCAGTCTATCTATCTATCTATCTATCTATCTATCTATCTATCTATCTATCCAAGTGTGCTGTACTCATGCCTGGATCAAAGCCAGCTCTGGAAACTGATCTCAGACCTGTGCTTATTTTTTTTCAGATGGGGTCACCAGCCAAAAGAGATGCAGGCAGCCTCCCTGCCGCCCACTTATGTTATGAAGTGCACTGGGACACGGAGAACAACAGCAGCTCAAGTGAGACGCCTGGTGGTTAATCATCAGTATTAGGTTACTCTTGTGATATTTTGGTACTTAGTTATTTACACTCTTTAAATAAAGGTTCCAAAAAGGAGTTTTCACAGTGATGCCAGGGTTGTCCAAACCTGTTCCTAAAGGGCCATAGAAGAACCATTTTGGTTGCACAAAGAACCTTTGAGTGAACAGTCCTTAAAAGAACCATTTTTTTCTTAGTGTTAGGGTGGTTTTAGTAATCTAAAGAACTTTTTCTTCAGAAGTGTTCTATGGATGTTAAAGGTTCTACATGGAACCATCAATGCCAATTAAGAACACTTATTTTTAAGAGTGTAGTAACCTGTTCAGTTTCCTTTCACCATTTCTGTAGCTTTGACTTCCGATGGTTACCTCAGAGCAGACGGTCATCCTGCAGGTAGCCGCGATTACGAGGAACACCTGTATGTAAACACCCAGAATCTAGACAACATGGAGGCCTCAATGGATGCCCGAGGAGGACGCAGATCCGAGAGTCCAAAGAAAGACATTTTTGATATGAGTAAGTCCACTACAAATGACTGTATTATGATTATGTATGTTTGATGAATACCTTAACTACCATTTGTACTGTTTTCAACCCAACAGGGCCATTTGAGGACGCCCTGCGTCTACACGAGGCTGGAGGAGTTTGTGTATTGGAGGACAAGTGGCCGAGTCCCCCGCGACGCCGGGCCCCCGTCGCCCCCACAGAGGACCAGCTGCGGCGGGAGATGTGGTACCACGGCCGCATGAGCCGCAGGGACGCAGAGAATCTGCTGGGTCGAGATGGAGATTTCCTGGTGCGAGACAGCGCCACAAACCCGGGCCAGTATGTGCTGACTGGGATGCAGTGTGGGCTTCCCAAACATCTGCTGTTGGTGGATCCTGAAGGAGTGGTGAGTGGCGCTTCAAGCTCAGTTTTCATACTGTAGATTTTGATGAGGATCCAGACATCCTCAAGTTCTCCTTAAAAGGAGGATTGGGGTATTTTGTACAGGTATGTGGAATCAAAGTATATTTCACTATTGGTATGAAAGCAATCCAGCCTTCAAATTCAAACTTTGAACTATCAAACCAATTATGAAAACGTCCTTAAAACACACCAGTTCACATTTTCCTTATATGACCTTAATTTATTAACTTTTCATTTCATTTTTCATTAGGTTCGGACTAAAGACATGCTTTTTGAGAGCATCAGCCACCTGATCAACTACCACCTGACAAACAAGCTGCCGATTGTTGCCGCAGAGAGCGAGTTACACCTCCAGCAGGTGGTCCGCAGAAAGAACTGACTTCCAGTTGAAGCCCATATAGAGTACATGGTAAGAGGTTTGTGGCATTTTTCTACACATAATCAAAGCTGTTTGGTTGGGTAATGCATAGCTTATGCATTGTGTTTTTTAGGGTGCAAGGCCGTCCCCTGTGCCGCCAATCTAGAGGCCCCACACTGTTGCCTTAAACAGACTCTTGAGCTTCCACTGGGACTTGTGGGATATCGCTGTTCCTTAGGCACCGACCACAAACAGCTTTCAGCATGTCTTGCTCAATCCACCCCTTCTTCAACAAAGAAGACCCCAACTGAGAGTTTGGCATTGGGAAATAAAGTGCTTGTGAAGACTTTTTCCCAGCAGACTGTTCTTGGCATTGCCTGTCAGAAATGTGAACTTATGTGAAACACATGAGACAAACCTTCTTATTCCCTTCCTTTACATCCATACGAGCGCCCGTCGTCAGTGAGCTGTTGTTTCTAAATGTGGTGTATTCAGTAACCGTGGCTCTGATCTTCTCTGATGGTCACCTCTGAGACTCTGGACATCATTGTGTTATGCTTACCAACGGTTTGCTCTCAGGATGCAGTATTTGTTAAGGACGTTATATAAAGCTCATAAGCTCAGTCGCTCTAATGCAGTCTTAGCAAATGCACGTTTAATTTATGAACTCAGGACCAAACGTTTGGGTCATGCTCATGTGATATTGCCCTTTTTTAAACCTTAGTGATTCAGACATGCATAGACTTCACAAATATTCCATTTCTCTTTTGTGTTTAGTCACAAACAAATACACACAATGCGTACAGTTATGTTTAAAGGTGCATTCAGTAGTTCGGTGCCAATTTAAAAAAAACATGGTCACAGCAAAACATAAGCATAAATTTGCAGCCAAAGAAGGTTTGTGATCCATTATCAATAGTGTTGCGATGCATGAAGCACTGCTTAATCAGAGGTCAGTTCCAAACTAAGCAACATTGCAACTTTTTTCAACATGCGCGGAAGACGTTATTGAGGCGTATATCGCACGTTTCGTGGCAATCGCGTCGCCCATGTGACTTTGCATTTATTGGTGTCTTTGCATTGACTTTGTAAGTAATCTACTCGTGCGAATCATTAAGTTCGCTTTTGGTGTGCACACACCATTACTTGAATAAAAACATAATAATGCTCTCCTCCATTTTCTGATACAACCGACAATGCGTCATGCGAATTTCCCGCTTTAAATTGTTCAACTTGCGCAGAAGACACGACTGAGACAAATATCGCGTTTGCGGCAATCACTTCGCTCATTTCATATCATTCGTGTCGCCCTGCGCAAATTTGCATCTATTCATTATTGACAATACTCAATTTTTCCCAGAAAATTTTGATGCTAATTCGCTAATGCATCCCTTGCTAACTTTCTTGCGTCCCTCACACAAAATTCTCGATTTCGCCGTACAATATGAATGCACCCTAAAAAGTAAATCCTCACAATCCTGTAGATACGCTAGTAGCATAGTCTGATGATGTGAAAAACGAAAATTAGACAATGAAACTTATTGCGCTTTACCAGTGAAGATAACAGGAGAATCCGTCCCTGTACGACCGAAGAAAAAAGAAGCGCAACATCGCTATGGCATACACAAGATGGAAAGATTTGATGACGAGAAAAAGCGTTTAACATCATATGGCTTTGGGACTTAAAAGTACACAAAAAACAGCAATGCTAACGCTAGCTAACTACTGCATGCGCCTTTAAAGTCCTCAAATTTTGCTGTTTATCTGGGCACAAAAGTCAACCACAAACTTTTTTTTAAAATACATTTCAATAGGTCATAATGTCAAACCATCTTATTTCAGCCTAAAAGCTGCTTTCTGGAGAAATGTCATCAACTGAAACCTGCCTCTATAAAAGTTCAAATATTCTGGTTGTATAAAGAGAAGAGTCTGGCTCACTATGGTGTATAAAGAACTACATTTTCTTTGTCTTCCCCCACTATCCCAAAAAGAAGATTCCAGTGCCTTAAAAGTTTTTATTTTTTACTTCAAAAATCCTTCCACTTACTTAGGGTTTCTACATCCTAGTTTCTGTTATTAAGCTCTTGCGTACAGTATGCCAGCAGCTGAATTTGGAATAGCATAGCATACTACTCTTACTATTTCAGCAATATTAGAATATGGCAGAAATAGAAAGAATATCCAGGGTTTATCTAGTTAGAATATTTCAATTAGAATCAGATAGTAGATGCTGTAGCTACACCATTTGGTTTCAAAAAGCATCTTTATCCACTGACAACTATTTAAAAGTATTCATGAATTTTTGCAAATAATATATAAATCTCAAATATTTCAAAACACATACTTACAGGGCTCTTGCTCCAGCCTAGCAACTGACACTGAGATAAATGTGAATGCTAGCGGCTAACTTTCTCCAGGTATTCCAGACCTCATTGCCACCACCGAAAACCACTTTACTTTCTCAGGATGTTGTCTCTCTATGCTCTGTTACTCTGATCTAAAAGCATTCTCAATAAAACTAAACAGGAAGGGAAAAGTAAAAGGAAATGTTTGGTTTATTTTTAAAGAAACAGTACTCCCAAAATGCAGATGTTGCCATCATTGCTCATAGGACTTGCAATGTTGGTCAAGAGTCATATGGATTGTTTTGTTCTTTTTGAGAGCTTAACATTGTACACTACCATTCAAATGTTTGTAGTCAGGTTTGATGTTTTTGAAAGAAGTCTCTATTGCTCACCAAGGATGCATTTATTTGATTAAAAATAATTCTGATATGCTGATTTGCTGCTCAAGAAATATTTCTTACTATTATCAATGATGAAAGCAGTTGTGCTATCTATCTAATATTTTTGTGGAAACTGTGATGCTTCTTTCAGGATCTTTTGATAAATAGAAAATTCAAAAGAGTGCCATTTATTTGAAACATAAAGCTTTTGTAACATTACAAATGGCTTTTCTGTCTCTTTCGATCAATTTAATGCATCCTTGCTGAATAATATATATATATATATATATATATATATATATATATATACAGGTGCTGGTCATATAATTAGAATATCATCAAAAAGTTGATTTATTTCACTAATTCCATTCAAAAAGTGAAACTTGTATAATGTATACATTCATTCCACACAGACTGATATATTTCAAGTGTTTATTTCTTTTAATTTTGATGATTATAACTGACAACTAATGAAAACCCCAAATTCAGTATCTCAGAAAATTAGAATATTGTGAAAAGGTTCAATATTGAAGACACCTGGTGCCACACTCTAATCAGCTAATTAACTCAAAACACCTGCAAAGGCCTTTAAATGGTCTCTCAGTCTAGTTCTCTAGGCTACACAATCATGGGGGAGACTGCTGACTTGACAGTTGTCCAAAAGACGACCATTGACACCTTGCACAAGGAGGGCAAGACACAAAAGGTCATTGCTAAAGAGGCTGGCTGTTCACAGAGCTCTGTGTCCAAGCACATTAATAGAGAGACAAGGGAAGGAAAAGATGTGGTAGAAAAAGTGTACAAGCAATAGGGATAACCGCACCCTGGAGAGGATTGTGAAACAAAACCATTCAAAAATGTGGGAGATTCACAAAGAGTGGACTGCAGCTGGAGTCAGTGCTTCAAGAACCACTACGCACAGACGTATGCAAGACATGGGTTTCAGCTGTCGCATTCCTTGTGTCAAGCCACTCTTGAACAACAGACAGTGTCAGAAGCGTCTCGCCTGGGCTAAAGACAAAAAGGACTGGACTGCTGCTGAGTGGTCCAAAGTTATGTTCTCTGATGAAAGTAAATTTTGTATTTCCTTTGGAAATCAGGGTCCCAGAGTCTGGAGGAAGAGAGGAGAGGCACAGAATCCACGTTGCTTGAGGTCCAGTGTAAAGTTTCCACAGTCAGTGATGGTTTGGGGTGCCATGTCATCTGCTGGTGTTGGTCCACTGTGTTTTCTGAGGTCCAAGGTCAACACAGCCGTATACCAGGAAGTTTTAGAGCACTTCATGCTTCCTGCTGCTGACCAACTTTATGGAGATGCAGATTTCATTTTCCAACAGGACTTGGCACCTGCACACAGTGCCAAAGCTACCAGTACCTGGTTTAAGGACCATGGTATCCCTGTTCTTAATTGGCCAGCAAACTCGCCTGACCTTAACCCCATAGAAAAGCCAGACCCAACAATGCAGAAGAGCTGAAGGCCACTATCAGAGCAACCTGGGCTCTCATAACACCTGAGCAGTGCCACAGACTGATCGACTCCATGCCACGCCGCATTGCTGCAGTAATTCAGGCAAAAGGAGCCCCAACTAAGTATTGAGTGCTGTACATGCTCATACTTTTCATGTTCATACTTTTCAGTTGGCCAAGATTTCTAAAAATCCTTTCTTTTGTATTGGTCTTAAGTAATATTCTAATTTTCTGAGATACTGAATTTGGGGTTTTCATTAGTTGTCAGTTATAATCATCAAAATTAAAAGAAATAAACACTTGAAATATATCAGTCTGTGTGGAATGAATGTATACATTATACAAGTTTCACTTTTTGAATGGAATTAGTGAAATAAATCAACTTTTTGATGATATTCTAATTATATGACCAGCACCTGTATATATATGTGTGTGTGTATATGTATGTATATATATATATATATATATATATATAGGTTCAGCAAATTTGAATTTTACATGAAATATTACTCTGATTTCAAAAGGAAAAGAAACCTGTACTAACAGATGTGCTCAGCTGAGATGGTGAGATCATGAGGTGTGAGATCTGAATACCAGCTGAGTTTGAAATAGATTACCTGTGGTGTGCTATGCATCTTTTTAACACCACGGAAATTCATCATAACGTACTTTTTTTTTTTTTTACCACATAGTGAATTTTGCATATAGTACTGTGAGAGGCCTGCAAAGAAAGTATCAACTGCAGAGTTACAAAGAAAGGCAAGTCAGCAGCATTTCTCCGTTTATTGAAATGTGGTACAAAAGTATCTGTGTTGTCCCTCATAAATCATCACATACAGGAAATATAATCATCTCTGTCATGTTCCAAAACTATATCTTCTCATTCACAGCTTCAGTGCCTCTTGTTGGCGGTGCACAGTGGTGATACACTTCGGTTCAAGGGTACGTATAGCAGTCACTTGAACTCTTTTTATTGCTGTCAGTTGCAAAGCACTAATTTTGACCTTTGTGTGACATACGGAGGATTTGAAGCAAAAGCGCCTGGACTTCTTCATCCATCCGGCCCTGTTAAGTCATAAACAGTCACATAGGTATGTGTAACATAAGACGTTCCTGTAGATGTAAGGTTGGGTTATGGGTCTCACCTGTACAGCAGCTAATAGATGAGAACGATATATTGAAACAACAGCCTTGTGTTTGCGCTCCCAGTCCTGAGCACAAGATGAAAGGAAAGACTTCAGATGTGTGTTATTCATTTAAATGTGCACACTTTTAAAAATAAAGGTTCTTTATTGGCAATCCATGGAATCTTTCCATTCCGCAAAAGGTTCTCTATAATGGAAAAAGGTTCTTGAGATTATTAAAATGTTCTTCACACTAATGGTTCTTTTCATTGAAAGTTTTTTAGGGAAGCAAAATTGGTTCTTCTACACTCTTAAAAATGAAGGTTCCAAAAGGTGGTCTTCACAGCAATGCCACAGAAGAACTTTTTTTGGTTCCCCAAAGAACCTTTACTTGAACAGCTCTTAAAAGAACCATTTGTTTCTTCATGTGAAGAGCATTTTAAAAATCAGAACTTTTTTCTATAAAGAACATTTTGTTGCAAGGTTCCATGGATCTTCAAGCTTCCTCATGGAACCATCAATGCCCATAAAGAACCTTTATTTTTAAGCGCGCAATTCTCAATGAGGCTGATAAAGCAAGGAGCGTTTCGTTCACCTGGAGTTGCTGTGTTAATGCGGTTACACGGTTCTGCAGTGCCAACTGTTGTCCAGGTATCCCTGAGGATGGTGGCGATGGAGAACGTGCCAGTGGAGGAGTCAAAGCCCCCAGAGCCTCCTTCAGACGAAAAACCTCCTTGGACAACTCTGTGATCTGCAGGGAGACGGTAAGAAAGCGGAAAAAGAAAGAATCAAATGTCCATATCATGGATTTTAACGCTAAAGTGTTATTTTGATGGAATTTACTGAAGCGATTCTCTGATTGGTGGAGTTTTTTCCAGAATTATGGGTAATGTAGTTTTTCACCACTAATTCCACTACTGAACATGATTATGTACTGATGACTTCAACAAATGCATATAGCATTGATTAAAAACCTTGTAGCTCACACTAGGTCTTTTTTATGGTTTATAAGTTGTTGTTAAAAATCAATTCCCCTATTGAGAAAATGAATGGGATTTTACTTCCAGAACCCAACTGCTGCACTCTATTCACAACTCCTCTCCTGTGGCCTCATGGGATAGTCAAGTGTCCATTAGATGTGCATTTCAGAGTCTCACTGGAGGACATCCAGGTACTTATTGCCTAATGTTTTATCAATACTGTGAGCATACTACAGTTTGTATAGTATGGAAGTAGGTATATTCGGATACAGCCCAACTTTTTTCCCCTCACACCTTGCGGTCTTTCTCCTTGATGAGCCCCTGCGAGTCTTGGATGTCCTGGTGCAGCTGATGTATGTGGGTGGACTCGGCCTGAAGATCTGCCAGCTGCTTTTTAACTGCCTCCAGCTGGGATTCAGCCACCTGACGCTCGCTCTTATTAAATAAAGCCTCCCGCTGCACCTGGAACACCTGCGGAAGGAGACTTTTTTTTTAAATAAAACTTGGCTCGTTTTTAACATATGTGCAAATAGGTGGAGTGGAAACTGTCATAAACAACATCAAGGACAACACACACCTCAGTGCAGGTCTTCTCGTGCTTGCGTGCTAGATCGGCTAACTGGGCCGTCACGGTGTTGATCTCAGCCTGTAGGGAGAGTCTCTGAGCCTCATGGTCTTCTTTGGACACCAGTCCCTGTTCTAAAGCTTTCTGCGATCGCAGCTCTTTCAGTTCCGTCTCTTTTTCACTCAGAGACTCCTGAGCCGCTCTTGCACTCTGCCGACTATCCTCTAGAGAGCGCTCTAGCTCTGCCTGAAGTGAGGAAGAATCAAGCTCAGAAACCATTCAGGGGTGTCCAAACCTGCTCCTGGAAGGCCAACGTCCTGCAGAACTTAACTCCAACTTGGCCCGACACACTCTGTAATTAGGGTTGGAGCTAAACTCTGCAGGACAGTTGCCCTCCAGGACCAAGAATGGACAACCCTTTTCTATGCATAGAGAAAAAAACATTTCTGCAGTATTAGCATTTATTCTATTTTAAATGCGTGTTTTTACTTCAGTGAATCAATTCTTACAGATGAGTGCTTTGTGAATCATTTTGAATGAGTCGTTAAAAGGAACCGGTTCCAAAGAACAATTCATTCGCAAATTGGACAGTGCTACATTTTAGCATCTTATGTAACTTACCTTGACTTTATCATGTTCATCCTTGCTAACCGAGTCTTTTTGCACAGCCTGCAGCTCGGATTCTAGTCTGGCGAGCTCAGTTTGAGCTTGCTCACGCAGTGCCCGCTCTCCTTGCAGCTCTTTTTCTGTTTGCGCTAACTGCTGGGCTATTGCGGACAGCGTCTCCTGGTGCTTCACCAGCGGTATTGTATCTCTCAGCTGTAGTGCATCCTGAGCCCGGCTTTCTCTCTCGGCACACAGGCTGTCCAGAGCTTGTGCTGCCTCTTGCCTTGCAACTTCCAGCTCCTCCTGTATCGCCTCTAAGGTCCGTCCGCCTGGCGACAGGTGCAGGGAGTGCTCTGATTGGTCAAAAACTGGAGTTATATTTAAAGGCAGGAATTAAATGGTTATTTTGGAGAGTCTCAGAGGGACAACAGGTGCACTCACCAGATGCAATGGAAATCTCCGAGCTCTCGGACGGGTCCTCATCGTCCTCATCTTCGCCAATGTGGGATGGAGGGCGGAGCCTTTCCAGTTCCAGTAAGGCCTGGTTGAGTCGGGTAGCCACTTCGGCTCGTTCTTGAGCTAGCCGGTTAAGCTGAAGACCCAAAGTGACCTGAACCTCCTCAAACTGACCTCGAGGGACGCTCTCCTTCAACGCCTGCTCAAGTTCTTCCACCCGTGCCTGCAACCCGTTCACCGGCTCTCCCTCGCCCTCCTTGTGCCCTGCCATCTTGCTTTGCTCCAGGGCTTTTTCCAGCTCTTCCACCTGCTTTTTAAGGCTCAAAACGGTCTCTTTCTCCTCTTCTCCCTCTTTCCCTTTCTCTCTATCCTGCAGAGCTGCCTCAAGTTCCGTCACCCTCTGTTTCAGCTGTTGGATGGTGTCACTGTCACCTTCACTAAGCCCCTCCCCATGTGTCTTTTTGCTAGCTAGCTCCGCCTCCAGCTCCTGCACCCTTGCTCTCAGCTGCTGGTTCTCCAGATTTACCCCTTCCTCAGGGGACTCAGACCCCCCTTCAGGCTTCGCTCCTGCTTCCTCCACTGAATAGACCCCCAGACGCATCTGTTCTTTGAGTTCCTCTAACTCGACCTGGGCTTGGGCCAGCTGTTCCTCCAGAGCTTTTTGATTTTTCTCCTCTTTCTCCTCAGATCTAAGGAAACAACCGTTAGGAAAGTAAACGTTTTAATTACTTGACAGGATTCATATGTGCATGAGTGACTGATATTAGTTTAGATTAGGTAAGTTCCAGTTTCAACTCCAACAACTTCCTTGTCAATAGGGGTAAGAATCACCAGAGGCTAATAATATCACAATACTTAAGCCATGAAATGATATTATTGTGTGATTTTTTTTTTTTTTTCAACTGCAGAATGTCAAGCAGACCGACTGACCAACACTGTTATAAAATACTGTCAATTATATTGCATGCACCAGTATTGGTATATATATTTTTTTATTATTCAGAACCAAAATATTTTCATATTTGCAATGTATAATAAAATATTGAAACTTGGAGTTCATGTATTGACACATTGTTGCCAAGCAAAATAATGTGATACTATAATGTATCGATTTATTTCCCCCACCCCTACTTGGTAATGGTTACGTTTCCTAATTTTCATTTACATAGGTTTATTTTCTAGGTAGGTGCTAGTTCCAATATCTACCAACAATATTTTCTATCAATGGTGAAATATTTTTTGGTAATTTTAAGTAAAAACTGTGTAAAATTAGGATTTACATTCAGTAATTTTGCAATATAGCTGAATTCTGCAATATCAAGCAGCATAATGGACTGTTTTTGAAAAGGTAAAATAACTAGAAGCGAACAACACCGGAAACGTTGCACAGTCAAGTTACAAATGACCATGCCCACTCTTACATTTAAAATAAGGTCGATAACATCCAATGAAGTAACAAGTAACATATTAACATTGACAATAAAACTCTAAAACAAAATATGTCTTCCGGAAAAAAAATACACCAAATGAATATACATGTGCTATTTGAATCATATCAAGAAAAAGATTGACAAAATATTAGTCTAATCTCATTTTAACCACATTACCCAGGATCCTCTGCGATGCTTGAGGCTTCAGTTGAAGCCTGAGCTCTGGAGTATTTCTCCTGTAGTTCCTCAAACTCTCTCCTTAAAGATTCATACTGAGCTGTGGGAACAAAATCTGGGCCCGAGCTCTGCATATCCGTGTCATCCTTCTCAAACATTTCCAGCATCTGCAGACCACAACACAATAGAGATTAAAAAAATATTGCAATAACTAAGGTATTTATTGGTTTTCTCTTTTAAAGACAGCACATGTAGTTGCCATGTGTTGCCTCAGCCATTATCTTCATAGTGTTCTTTGATCTGTTTGTTTAACCCTGGACTTTAATGAAATACAACCCAGTTTCAGAGGACCTTCCCAAATATGGCTGATTTATGTCAAATGTACAGTTGTAAGTGATAAATTTGCTACAAACACTTTCTACTAAGCTCATTTGAACAAGAAACATGAGTTTGCTGCACATCTTCCCCAAACAGTTTCCATAAGGGCTTTGTAAGTGGAATATCATATTAGAGCTTAACATACATACTGTAGCATTTTTGACCAATCAGACACACAACTATTTGTTATTTAACAAATAATCTCTTATCCCCCTCACCTAACCAAAGGGACAACTATGAGGGTCTGTGGACCCTTCCCCCGAAATGCATCTAACACCTAAAAAGGCAGAACAGGCCTCTGGTTCCATGGCAACCCATCTGATAACACTTCTTTTATTGATCAAAGGAATGCGGGCAGAGCAACTCACTTCCTTTCCCCTTAGGAAAAAGACCATAAAAATGGACTCTTCTCTAATTAATTCATAGAAAACCCTTCTTTGAATGAACACACATATCTTTAGGTCATTGTGTATATTATTACTGTTCTTGTATATGTTTTTGTGTATTGTATACTGTTTTTATGCATGCTTACGATAGATCACTAGTTAATATCACTTTAGTTGTATCATGTTTAGTCTCTATCAATTCGTCTTCGGATGATCTAATTGAGAGTGAATATTACATGTTGATACCTATGCAACATATTAGTGTCCTAAGAATCTTAAGTAGTTTGTGCATTAACCCCATGCAAATTACCATGCTCAGAGACAAAGAGTCGTAAAACCTTCCCTCCAAAAGTTCAGGACTCCAATTGGCTCTTTGACACCCCAGAGGTGTGACCTCTACAGCAGATAAAGCTCTCACGTAAGTCACGCCCAGGCAGTCTGCGGTCCTGTTAGATTCTGAGAAGATGAGGATGTGAGCTAGAACTCTTCTGCACCTTTTAAGTTTTGCGCCAGGCCTCGCGGCCTTGTCTTTCCATTCAACCAAAGCTCCTCAGACCACAGCAGATCTTTTTCTTAGCTTTTTTCCACTTTCTACCTGGAAAGAACATTTCTACCTCAGAACATCTTTGGAATTCATCACTCTTCAACCTGGAAGAACGTGATCGGGAGTCCAAAACTTTAAAACCATTAAGACTTTCATCTGAGACTGCATTCCGGACACTCGACCCGACCAAAGGCAGTGCAAGTATTGTACATTTAACTAAACGAAACAGAGGTTATTAGTACAAGTTATAGACCCCGTTATAAACGGCACTGATGGTTTTACTCAGGTGGTTAACTGACTTTCTCCATAACTGCATTCTCTGGCTTTCCTGATGGTTTCATCCATCAGCTCTGTATGAGTGATTTTATGTTTGTTTGTTAGTTTGTTTGTTTGTTAGACTAGTCTGCGTTAGTGTTTAGTTAATAAAAGTTGTGTGCACAAATTACATGAGTTTCTGATTCTGCCTTGCATATTAATGTCCCTTTACGATTTTGACCCTCGCTACATGCTCTAATGCATTAATAGGAAAGTATTTTCTGTGGCCAAGGAAATATCCTTTCTTAGCGTTGATACGAACTTACACTGAATGTTCGCTGGACGGACAGATCAGTTGATGACAATTTAATTCTGCGACAGTTATTACTGTCAGCCGATATAAATAATTGTAATTAATCAAAATTAATTGTAATTATTTGTATACAATTCCCTTTTAAGCTAAATTTGCGACAATACCATGCTATTTTTACCAGAATGCACTGATCTGATTAGTGCTATTATAATGTCAGCTGTGCTTTAGCCTTATAAATAAGCACTCTGTATACTAAGAAACATATGATTATAATTGGGAATTGTGTGTCAAAGTATAATCTCAAAATGGCTGAAACATCATTTATACTACCAACTAGTAAAATGTTTTAATGGTTTATCACTTTTGACCAATAGGTGGTGCTGTTATCAAATTGATGTGGTGTGGTCAGTGTGAGGTGACAATGGCACATACAAAGTTTGGTGTCAATCTGTCAAAGCTTTGCAGAGATACAGCCTCAGACGCAGTTTGGCATCATTCCAGCAAATTCCTTCATGCGTTAAACAGAAGCCGTTTCATCTATCTACATGAAATCCATAAATTTTTGCCAGCATGGTCTGAAGATGATATTAGTTGAATTTGGTGAAAATCAAACCAGTGGCCTAAGAGGAGTTCGAAAAAGTAGGTTTTCAGAGAAAACAAATATGGAGGGCAGGAAGTTCGGCTGATTATAGTACAATTGGTATCAATGTTCTCGACATGATCCAAGGAATTTATCAAGATCAGTCTCATGATAATAGGCAAAAAAATAATAATCAAAAGCTATTAGCATTTTTTGAAATTCCATTATATTTTTGAACACAAGGTGGCGCTGCCCCGAAACTTTTTGAGTACCTTCAGGGCATGGTGCTGAAGAGACACAATAAGTTTCTTGACGATACAACAATGCTGTTGTAAAACAGGATTTTTTGTCAAAATTCAAAATGTCTAATGCTCAAAATGGCCAATATGGGATAATTGGGTATTGTTCTATATGTTGTACTGAATCTTGCGATTTTTGGCCAAAACTTTCAGAATTTATAAGCAAAAATAGCCATTTTTCATTTCTCCTGACCATTAGGTGGCACGGTGCTGAAACTGTGCAGGTAACTTCAGATCATGGTTGTCATAACGCACACCAAGTTTGGTCTGAATACGCTAAGGCGTCACGTCCACTTTGGCGAGCTCTTTGACAAATGGTTCAATTGTCATGAACTTTCGTTTCTAGCCCTTATGTTTCAAAAGTTATAAGCATAAACGTGAGTGCAAATTTGGACAATTGGTGGCGCTAGAGGGTTTGAGTTAGAGACTCCAAATTGGGTGTGGTCAATGTTGGGGCTGTCCTCTATCAGGGTGCCAAATTTCATAATTTTTTACCATACTGTTCTATGGGCTGCCCTAGATTTCCAGAGCAGAAGAATTAGAAGAAGAACACTATAGGATACAAAAGATGTCTATGCTTCTTCTGTGCTTGGCCCCTAATAAATAAGAGACTATATATAGATTATTAAGTTTAATTTTTTTATTTTATTCTCATGAAAAAAAGGTATTTTTTAGATTTTTTGACATTGTTGTTACAATTAAGCTAAAAATAAAGGGTATATTTTCAATGTAAAAATAACAGTGATGAGAATGACTGTTGAGAATGCAAAAATACAAAAGTAAAAACATCTATATCTGAGCTACATATACAGAATCAAGTTGAACTAGTGCACGTGTTGTGTGTTCCCATCTTTAAATCTCTAAAGCAGATATGGGGCTTTAAGAAGCAGGTCAGATGCAGTATGTGGTTAGTGCATATTTATCGTGCCCGTCTGAATAACCTTTAAGAAGCTGCTGAAAACACATCTAAACAAGACAATGAGGTCAGCATTCTGTATGTATGTGTGCATGCCTGTGATTTAGTGCTTTGCTTGCATTCTGCATATGTGTTCAAAGGAGAGAAACTCCACCTGCACTTTGAGAACCAGGTCGGCATTCTGGGAGGTCAGTTCCTCCACTTTTCTGCGAAGCTGCTCTACCATGGCAGGATTCTCTTGAGAGGTGCCCTCAGCCGGCGAATCAGCATCCAGACCTCGTGATTGCTTAGATAGTAACTTCTCTGCTCCTGATGCGACATGAACAGAAAAGTTCCACTTAATTTGCTCCAGGCCTTTTTCCAGCTCTTCCACTCACTTTTGTGACAGGAAGTGTTCTTGGCTCACCTGGGAAGTCCAACATGTCATCTGAGTCCTCTGCGTCTTCAGAGTCACAAGTCACACCGCTGACCTGAGCTGCTCTCAACTCCTCCAGCTCGGCCAGCAGTCGGTCACGCTCTGCCTCAACCTCGCTCAGACGCTCTCTCATAGAGTTTAGCTGCAGAACATTTTGATATTTAGTGATAATTGCTATATGACAAAATCACACAAATTTAAAGGGATAGATCCCCCAAAAATGAAAATTCTGTCATAATTTACTGACCCACAAGTAGTTCCAAACCTGTATTAGTTTCTTTATTCTGTTGAACACAAAATGAGATATTTTGAATAATGTTGTTTACCAAACAGTTGATGGTAGCCATTAACTTCCATAGTATGAAAAAAAATTGTATGGAAGTCAACAATTTTGGTTACCAAAATTCTTCAAAATATCTTGGCTTCAGCAGACAAAAAGAAACTCATACAGGTTTGGAACAACATCAGAGTGAGTAAATGATTTTTATTTTTGAATGAATTGTCCTTTAAGGCCCTGATATACTTGTTTGTTGTGTGGTTTTTTGTTATTGAGAGGAAAGCATGCAGCATATATTTACATATTCATCGTAGGACTTTTTTTGGACTCCTGACTTTGGCAATCAGCTTTTTCTGAAAGTAAAGTGCCACTTTTCACTGAAATTTGACTTCATTTTCAAGAGTTTCAAACCCCATTTTGTTCTCTTTCAGTGGAAATTGCTATTAAGTTTATTATTTATAGTTAAAGAATCGCAGTACCTCCTCCAGGGCAGTGGTGGCGCTGCTCTGCTGCTGCTCCAGAACCTTGATTTTCTGCAGCAGGCGACCTCTCTCCAGCCTGAGCTTACGGATCTCTTCAAAGACTTCCTCATCTTCCACCTGACACACAAACACACATTGTAGAAATAGTCACAACGCAGAAAAAGTCACATGGAATACTGCGCAAATTACTTAATGTGTACGTTATTATGTTGTACTGTGACCGCTTACTATGGGTTATGTTGGCCAAATTACAGTTACAATTCGTTATAAGCAAAAAGTTTTTCATATTGGTTGTCACTCACAAGGTTCTCAGATGGGGGAAGTTGGATCCTGGGGGCGGGAGAAGGTGGGGTGGGGCTCTGTGAGTCAGGTGATTGGGAGGGGACAGGGGGAGGTGGTGTGCTTGAGGCGTCTGAGGAAGGGGGCGGGCCCTGCAGAATTATTAAGCATAAGCCATGCATATTTAACTAAAACAATGGATGTCATTCAAAAACCATGTGTATGATACTAGGGCCCTATGACCTCCGTGATGTGAAAAACACAGATGGAATTGTGGAATTCGGTCATAAAAATGGAATTTACAACATACCTTGGAATTTCATGAAATTTTGCAAATTTCGGATGAATAAATCAAAAGGGCTGTACACTTGATCAAACTGTGATGTGGACTAGTGTCTGTGAATACAAAGGGAAAAATAATGCTACTTAAATATGAAGTTATATATGAATTAATAAGAAAAATATGAAAATGAATGAATTTGTTAAAATTATTTTTATTTTTTTATAACTTGATAAATTGTTACATTCAAGTTTCATGATTTCAATAAATTTTTTAAATACTAAAATTTCATTTAATCATTAACGCGGAATACAGAACAATTAAAAATGGAAAAAAAATTAGGAAAAAATTAAACAGAATTTGGGAAAAAAATAAAACGGATTTCATAGGGCCCCATGTATGCACTTTTTTTTGAAAACTTCATATGAACATTTGCACAAACAAATCATGATTCATCAAAAGCTTTCAAATTTTCACAAAAGCCCTTATATGGAAATGGTTTGGGTGTGTTTTATGTAGAATAATAATTTTGAATATTCCAAATTCATTAACATTAGAACGAGATTGAGAACAATTTCCTCTGCATTGTGAATGTGCTGTGAATAACTGTACTTCATAATTTTTGAAGACATTCTCAAGTGTGAACAATCTATACAGTTATTACTGAATAAGACACAGTGCCATGCATTTAAAGGAATAGATCGTGCAAAATGAAAAATCTGTCATACTTTTATGGTGTTTATTTGTCCTTTTGCAAGCTTGACAACCTCTTCAACGTTGAAACAGAGCAGTGTGATCATTTATTAAAACATTTTGTGTTCCACAGAAAAAAAAACCTAGTTTTGGAGCAAAATAAGGGTGAGTAAATGATGACAGATTTTTCATTTTTGGGTGGACTATCCCTTTAAGACATTTTTTTTTAAATGCTTTCCTTTTTATAGCGTTTCATGGGATTCATGAATCCCACTGTACCTGAGCAGGAGATTTAGGAGGAGGAGGGGCTTTCCTTTTGCGGGGTGTGGTTCCACTAGATGGGGTATTGGGAGGAGGAGGAGCCTGCTGGTGTGGGCGGAGTTTCATGGTGGACAAGTTAGAAAGCAAAGCAGCAGCAGCAGTGTTAGTTAGATTTGTAAATGCGCTTCTGTCTTTAAACTACTCATATGACTTCTTGAAGGTGAAGTGCATAGAGGAATTTTGCCAGTTTTTCTATGTTTAAATACTTTTTCTTTTCCAACATGCAGAGACAACTATATATAAAGCATTAGAAAAATAGTGATATATATATGTATAAATCACTGCTCACAAATGTTTGGAGGCTTGAAAATTATTTTTTTAATTCCACATGTTGCCACTAGGGGTGCGAACATTACACACTTCACCTTTAAATCAATCTGTCTGGATACTGCAGTTACCCTACTCTCAGCTGAGGAATAAAATTGACTATATTTGTGAAAAATGTGTATTTTAGAGCAGCATAATTCATCCCTGAGTGTTCTTGAGGATTTTCTGCGGTTTAGTTATTTGTATGCATGTGATAAAGTGCTGGGAGAGGCCGTTTCTTTTGACAATTACCTCCTCACTCGAACCCTCAGCAGCTGGGAATGCATGGGACAGAAATAAGAAACAGACAGCAGTGCGGTGAGACTCACACACACACCATCACTCCAAACACACTCTGCAAGCCACGTTCAAACACATAACTATATATAATCTTCCCGTTCCACCACACGCTCACTGTTACATTAAAAAAAAGAGGCAACATGAAAACAGACAGGCAGCACATTTATCACTCTGTCAGGTGGTACGACCACAGGGGCCCTTTATTAACACTGGGATCCATTTCCAACTCAGTGCGACATATGTTTCCAATCGGCCTTTGTAACTCGAGTTAGCAAACTTCTCTGTGTTTTCATCCCCTGACCCAACGTAACATCTGCTTTTTAGTCTCTCCTCTCAGATTACAAGCGTATCCAAATGAAAATGGGGGCCAAACATCAGAGAACCACCAGATGGTCCCTCTCTCTCGAAGGAATTAAAGGTGAGGACGAGATGTGTGTGTGTGGTTACCTGTGGAAACGCCTACACTCTGCAGAAGCTGGGTGATGTTGTGGTTGCCGGCGGTGATGCTGTAGTGGGCGGAGTTTTGTCCCAGGGCATCAGTAAGGTGTGGGTTAGCTCCGCCTTTCAATAACACCTCAACAGTCTCCATGCTGTCACTCTCACAGGCCAACATCAATGCTGATCTGTCTCGAAAAACATGAGTTTAAACCCAAATGTCCAATATATGAAATCCCCAAAGTATATAGTATGTTTTTTTCTGCTGAAAATAACATGATAATTTCTAAGTTTAAACTGAAGGACTAGAAACATTTTATTTCATTTTATTTATTTTATTTCAGTTAGTTGCAAACACAACATTTCTAATTTTCATTTATGTTTTTTAATATATTTTTTCCCCATCTAATATGTATATCTTATTGCGGCTTTATTTCAATTAATGAAAATGTTTTTTAATTAGTTTTCAATAACAACACTGAATTAAACCATGCAGTATTTTCCAATTTGTTAAAAATAATAATAATAAAATAAAACTGTAACTAAATTTTAAATGTTTTGTGCACTTATTTTGTATACAAGCTGTTTAAAGCATATCCAACCTGCCCTGGTTGTCCTGTATATTAGGATTGGCTCCTCGTTCCAAAAGGAAGGCACAAAGTTCGACTCTGCTCATCTGGGCACCCAGGATCAATGGAGTTGACCCATCCTACGAGAATACAATAAGTTAATCCTTTTAAAACTACATTTTCAACCCACTGTACTCAACATTTAGCGTACTCAACATTTAACAACACTGTACTCAACATTTAGCGGATACTTCTTAGTGTCCCTATGGAAACATGCATACTAATAAAAAGTATATCCTGAATGTCACTTCAGATAAAATCTACTGCCAAACGTACAGTCTTTTTACTTGTGTTGTACTCAGTTGAACTTACTCCATCTTGAACATCAAGGTTGGCTTTGAAGTCCCACAGAATCTCAGTGCAAGACAAGCAGCCACTTACAGCTGCACAAAGACAAAGACAGAATAACATCTGAACCAACAACAGCCTTGTGTTACGTCCAAATGCAATGTTCAAACGTTTGAATACTGGAAGAGTTTTTATTACCAGCATGGTGTAAGAACGTCCTCCCAAAACTGTCTGTAGCGTCAACAGGCATCCTCTCCTGCAGAATAAACATTATAACTATACTTAAGCATCAAATCAGCATTGGCTCTTTCTAGGACTCTGGGACTGTATTCATGACTCCTACCTGAAGAAGCCTCTTTAGACAATCTGACTGTCCATTCTTAGCAGCAAGATGCAGAGCATTAAACCCTACAGAGAGAAATTAATAAATCACTTTGAGACCTATAAGAACTTCTATTAGTAAAACTAGTACACTCAACCTTACCTGTGCCGTCTGTTACACTGATGTCCACCCCATGAGAGAGGATGACCTCCAGACAGTCCAACCGCCCTCGAGACGCACAAAGATGGAACCTGTGAATTCAGCAATTTCATTCATTGTTCATGTGTTTTTTTTTATCAAGTAATTAAATATATTTACAATATTTTTGGCAAGACTATGTCATAAGTTGAAATGAGAGGTCCACTCACGCTGATTTGCCCTCCGAGTCCAGTTTGGACGGACAGAGACCTTTCTTCACCAGCAGCGTGGCAACTTTTTCTGGATCATTCTGTTCTACAGCCTGCAACAATCTGTCATCTGTCTTACTCCAGTCCTGACTCTAAAAACACAGAGAAGCAAACACACAAAACACATTCTAACACACAGAACTTATTTTAACACAAAAACATATTTTTTTCAATATTATACTGTCCATCTTTGACCAAAAAATACTGCATAACTTATATATCGTGAAATTCTTCAAATAACAAAAAATGATTTTCTTAATATTTTTAAGTTTTTAAAACAAGATTAATACAAATTTTTATTTAAAAAAAACAAACAAACAAAAAAACTCTCATTGTCTCATTACCACTAGATGTCAGTGTAAGTCTACACCAATGTCACATCATCTGAAACACCAAAATATTTACAAATACAGATATAGCAGCACCAAATTAAGAATTTGGTCCCACTACTAATTATTTCGTAACCCCATTCCCTCATTTTAGTCAAATTGTGATGGCGCTGTACAAATTTGTTCCCTTTTTTAGGTACATCGCAACCATGTTTTACTAACTAGTTCTCTCCTTTTAGTTAAATCGTGAACATGTTGTATTAACTTGTACTTAGTTTTCATTAAATCGCAACCACATTGTACAAATTTGTTCCCTTGTTTTAGTTCAATCATGACTATGTTTTACTAACTCATTCATTCAAGTTAAATTGTGAACACATTGAACAAATTACTTCCCTCATTTTATTTAAATTGTGACCACATTAAATCGCGACCATGTTGTACAAATTCGTTCCTTTGTTTTAGTTAAATCGTGTTTTACTAACTCGTTCATTCCTTTAAATTAAATTGCGAGCACGTTTTTCAATTCATTTTCTCGTTTTAATTACATTGCGAACACATTAAATCGCGACCATGTTGTACTAATTTGTTCCCATATTTTAATTAAATTGTGAACACATTGTACAAATTCGTTCCCTCATTTTAGTTAAATCATGAACATGTTGTACTAACTTGTACTTAGTTTTAGTTAAATCACGACCACATTGTACAAATTCATTCCCTTGTTTTAGTTAAACAGCGACCACGTTTTACTAACTCGTTTATTTGTTTAAGTTAAATTGTGAGCACATTTACAAATTAATTTTCTTGTTAGGTACCCTGCGACCACAATAAATCGTGACCGTGTTGTACTAATTTGGTCCTTTATTTTAGTTCAGTTGTGACCACATTGTACAAATTTGTTTGCTCATTTTAGTTAAATCACGACCACATTAAATCGTGACCATGTTGTACAAATTCGTTCCCTCATTTTAGTGAAATCATGACTATTTTTTACTAACTCATTCATGTTTAAGTTAAATTGTGACCACATTAAATCACGAACATGCTGTACAAATTCGTTCCCTCATTTTAGTTAAATCGTGACAATAGTAAATTGCGACCATGTTGTACAAATTTGTTCCCTAGTTTTAGTTAAATCGCGACCACATTTAATCGTGCCCATGGTGTACAAATTCGTTCCCTAGTTTTAGTTAAATCGCGACCACATTGAAAAACACATTCTCTTGTTTTAGTTAAATCATGACTGTGTTGTACTTATTCATTCCCTTGTTTTAATCTGATTATGGAACATATTATTATTACACAGCCACAATTTACCTAAAACACATTAATAAGTCATTTTTAATAGGTTAATTTTATTGATAATTTTATTACTATTAATAGGTCATTTTGCTTATGTTTTCTTGCTACATTCTGCAACATTTATCTTGTTTTAAGGTTTTTATTGATGTTTTTACTAAAAAACACAACGTCTCCATGTGTTCTGTATATCCTCACAAGGAGGGGCTGTACATACCGTAATCACGCCGTAACACATGCAGAAGCTTTTCATTGGGCTAAAGATGACATGAGGATCCATAGAGCTCAGAGGACGTATGAAACCTCTGCTTCTTTCCACGACCCATCCACACTATGTGCTCTCAACAAGGACAATAAATACTTTGCAAAATAGTTCAAACGAACTCAACCTGAACACGACTACTCCTCATGCTACCAAAGCCCTCATAAAACAGCCAGGGTTATGACTTTGTATCTAATCTGTCTGTAACACAAAGGCCTAAACGCTACTAAATACGCAACTCTGATTATATATCCGATTGCTGAAATCTGTCCTGCAAATGCAGTTTTGTCGTGTGCAACTCTTGCTATGCCGTCCTGTTCTGCTGTCTGCAGAGATATACGACACACACTGCAGTCACTGCCTGGCACACACACACACCTCCCCGTCCCGTTGTCCTTCTTTTTTACTCTCTATCCCAATTCTGTCTCACTTCTCTGCAGCCACCATATATTTTACCGTCCTCACTGTTCCCTACGTCTCACGTCTCGGCTAATCGTTCTCTGATCCCAAAGCTACTGTATTAGCATCAGGGGGTGAGAACTCAGCAAACACAACAGAGAAATACACAGTCAGCAATCAGACTAAATGGAGGTATAAAAATACACACAGTTTGGGTTCTGCAACCCCTCCCAGTGTCTAGTGCACACTAGTGTATCACTTTTATGCTAAGTCAGTCTGATTGAATCACTTCCTGTGATGCCATACAGATGCTGTAGAATAACAATATTGTTGTTTTTAGTCAATGTCTGTTAGCTTTGCGGTCATTTATATGCTAACTCACTCCTAAAACTTGACGAAACTAGCTTTTAGCAAATATTGGCATGTTGATACAGTTTTCTCGTTATAAATATTGATGACTCATCATTTTCACATAAAGGCATAGCAATATTTTTATCTGATGTAATGCTCTTTTGAACTTTACTTTTAGAGGAGAACTGGACCAGTTGGTTAAAATATTTTACTTCTGTAATGTGACATGTTTCGAGTTAAACATTCAACAATGAACAAATGTAGGCCAGGATTGGATTCTAAACCTCATGCAGGATTTGACTGGATCATGACAACTTGTTTCCAATTTTTGCAATAAGAATTTGCAAAAATAAATAAATCTGTGTTGTTATTGTTTATTAACACTAAAAATAGTAACATTTGTTTTTGTCAATGCTGAAATTAAATAAAATATAAATAAGATGGAGAACTTTAAAGAACTTAAATGACAATTTTAAGCGAAAAAAAATAATAAAAATGACAAAAGCAAATAACAAAATTACTAAAAAAATAAAATGAAAACTGAAAATATAAGAATATTTAATTTAAAATTTAATATTTATAAAAATAATATAATTCAAAAATATTAATAAATAGTATACAGTATATATATATATATATATATATATACTAAAGTTACACTGTCTGTTATCATTACTGTGACTTGCAAAAAAACAATTATATATAAAATTTATATTTATATATTTATTTTATATATGTATAATTATTATGATTTATATGTATTTATTTTTATATATTTATTTTTATTTTTATATTTATATGTATTTTTATATTCATATATGTGACCCTGGAGCACAAAACCAGTCTTAAGTCGCTCGGGTATATTTGTAGCAATAGCCAAAAATACATTGTGTGGGTCAAAATTATTGATTTTTCTTTTATGCCAAAAATCATTAGGATATTAAGTAAAGATCATGTTCCATGAAGATATTTTGTAAATTTCCTACCATAAATATATAAAAACTTAATTTTT
>JAFVLL020013629.1:66790-86359 GCA_021397915.2 Tor tambroides | reverse complement strand
ATCTTCATAAACGCTAAGAATATATCATACACATTAAATACAGCACAACCCAAAGGCATCGAGAGTTTCACAAGACATATCAAACACCACTAACAACGGAGAAGTTGAGTAGCATATTCATTTGGAACAGGGGAAGAGTGGGCCAGAGCAGAGAATGTAAGAGAAAGAGAGAGAAAGAGAGAGAATGAGGGAGGGAGAGACACGCTAATACATTTAGCAGGCCGATGGCCTTCTACCCAAAAGCGAAACCTTGTTTTCCTCAAATTCGCAGGCAAATTAAATAGTCTGAAAAAATATCAAATAGATAGTTATAAGTCTGGGTAAGCTTGCATTATGAGCATCTGATCATGCAATAATATAAAGGATCTCATCATAACAACATCTGCTGCATCAGCCCTAAATAAAACGATGATCAACTCTGGGCAAAAACTAATCTGGTGCATGTACTAGATTAATAAGATGTTTACTCAGCATCCTTGCATCTGAAAGTGATAGACTTTAATATATACTGTTTGAATACTATACAAAACAATAACTTTAAAGACTTTATTGCATCAGTTAACCTGCCATAAACATGGTTCAAATGATACATTTCATAGCTAATTTAAATGACCCCCTTGATTCCAGCCGAGAGGTCGAGCTATCATATACACCAGATATTTCTGATCATCTGCATTTCGAATGACTGATCAAGTAAAATAATCTAACCTGGCATTCCGGTGATGTTTTGATGCAAATCGTGGAAATTTCACACTATAGCAGTTCATGATATCGGCTAAAGAATGAGCAGGTACTTTATATATATATTTTTATATGTACATCTGAAAATATATCTCAATATCACAGGCTTAAATCCTGTGATACTGCATATGCTTTTGAGAGAGGGAAACAAGAAAATATTGATGAAATTGAAACTGTGGCACGTTTATCTACATTACTGACATCTCAACACACAGGATTGATTCTCTCTATCCGGTGCTCACACAACACAAAACCCCAGTCCATATATATATTGATATATCTATTTTTAGCATCCTCTAACTTAAACAGCACTACATCAACACAGCACTCAGATGCATTGTGTCATGAACAACCACACTAATTCTGCACTGAGAACGCATGTGGTTTTCATAAGACAAAGATTTGAAAGAGAGAGAACTAAACTCAACAAGTCAACATTTTCAGTCAGGAAATGAGAAATGCTTTAAGATACCCTTGACCGTTTTGCGTGCTGGTTGAAATAATGTGGTCCCTCCATGAGTTTGGGAATGATTCTGCCCACAGTAGCCTTGGTAGCCCCCCACCGCCTCAGTCTCAGTCCCATCAGTGCTCCATCCCACCCATGAAGAAATAAAAACCAACAAAATACCAAACAAAAGAGGTCAACATAGAAATGGAAAAACTTGTACCAAACCACGACCCAGCAGAGGTAAACATTTTCAAGGAACAAATTCTGTGGGGCTTTGTGAATTGTTCCACATTATTATTATTATATTTATTTAGGGTCTCTAAATTTAACTAGACTACAGTGGAATAATCCCATACATATCTTTAGGAAATATTTATATATATTCGTTTATAATGATATCTATACAGCACAGACAAATACATTCTCTCAAGTTTAGCATTACTATTGTCAACATCATCAATTCAAAATTCATATAGCAATAGGATTCATATACTTTTTCATATTTTGGTACAGTATTCCAAGTGTTTTGAATTTGATCAAACTTTTTTTTAGTTGTATACATCACAATAATTAACAGCACATTAAAATTCCTCCGCTCTATCCCCCTCCCATCTATATGTGATTTTGGATTAGACCCCTTCCCCTCCCTCCCTCCCACCCCTCTTATCTTTCACAGACGTAAGCACAGACGCACAAACAGGGAGAAGTGTGGGGTTGTGGGTAGGGTTCAGGCACCACACTGCTAGAGTCACACGATCAACTTCTTTCTGTGGAGAGACAGTGAGACACACTATTTGAGATTATGCTGATATTAAAATTCTGGTCAATAATTGATAAATTCCATTCTATTTTGTCTAATTAAATTTGAAATTAAACAAGTGGATTTAAGTTTTAAAGATTCACACCAAGTGGCAAGGTATAAAGATTAACTTGAAGTGACCTAAAAAGGATGTAAAAGCAAAAAAAGATGGTCAGGCATGATTAAATATCAGCCAATACTAAACCATCAATATCAAAGCATCACATCTCCACTCACCAGCCATCTCCTGCTTCCTCAGATATTTCTTCGCTCACATCTGGTTGGAAAAGGAGGTGGGTGCCCCCTGCTGGTCATATCCACCCTGACCGTAGTCTCCACCTTGATTGTAGCCTTGCTGGCTGTAATCGGGCTGGTAGCCTCCCTGGGAGCCGGCGTATGGGTCCTGCTGCCCATAACCTCCCTGCCCGTAGGAATCAGGGGCGGGCTGCTTCTCCTGGGCGGGCTGTTGGCGCATAAATGGTGCGATGATCCCGGTCTCCTTGAATACAAACCACAGGTTACCCGTCCACAAGATCAGGTTGAGGAAGCCAAAGACCTGGAGAGAAAAATAAATAAAAAAATAAGGTTTATAATTCAATTTAAAAGTTTGTTCTAATCACAAGAAAGACGTTAGAAGAACTGCATAAAAATGTATTTTTATCAATACTTTCCTGTTTGTCCAAGCAAACTGACTCACCACAGAAGTATTAAGACCAGACATGATAGGGTCGTAAACTTCACGGCAGCGGTTGCCTTCCTGTTCACAAGCAGGGACTAGATCTAGAACCTTCTCTGGGTCTGTAGCTGTCTTGACATCAGACAAGCCCTTCGCCCATGCTGCCGAGCTCACCAGCCACATGAAGGTGAATACACACGTCACACCAAAATCCTGCAATCATATTATTTATGTAGAATTATACATAAATATATAGGCTAGTATATGAAACACTGAGCTGCTACATTACATCAATAATTCACCCAAAATTCAAAATTCTACCTTTGCTTTTACACACCGTCATGTCATTACAAAGGCAATGCTAAAAAAATTTCTGTAGTTCATAGTGACCAGTAAGGGCCAAAAAAACAAAACAAAAAGAAAAGTACCGAAAGTAGTCCGTATCAAGGCCATAAACATTTCTTGAAGATTTTTAGAATAGAATAGAATGGTGAAGAAAATGCTTGGTCTTTCTTGTAAAGAAACAATCAGTTTGAACTATTCGCAAATAATTTGCAAATATGCACATATTCACTCTTATTTTTATGCCTTAATATGTTGAAAATGCAAAATGTTTCTTGTCTCGTCACTTGTCTTGTCTCATGTAAATAATACCATATTTTCAATTCAAAACAGACATTTTTGAGAAAAAAGTCAAGTTGGATATTATTGTTGGTTGTTTAACATTTCTATTGTAAAACAGTTGTCAAATATTAAATGTTTCACTACTTCCATTTTACCTCGCTTTCTTTCATCGTTAAAACTGATGCTTGGCACTGGAATTCACACTCTGCCTCTGTGAACAGTAAACCCTGCTTACTTTGATTTGATTGGCCATCTCAATCATTTTGACAGTGACAACTGCTGTTAGACCACTGAGGCAGACCAGCCTAAAAATGTAATTTTTAGTGCTGTCAAACGATTAATCGTGATTAATCGCATCCAAAATAAAAGTTTTCGTTTGCATAATATATGGGTGCGTTCTGTGTAGGGCTGGGAATCGTTTGAATTTTATCAATTCCGATTCCAATTCTGCTTATCGATTCCGATTCTTATCGATTCCTAGTTTCAATTCCAATTAGATAAAATAATCCAATATAAAAAACATAAGTCAAACATTTAGATGTCAAACATTTATTCTGTCTTTTTACAAAGCATTCTATTGCAGCTGAATAACATGAGCAAAAATCCGCAGCCTACAGAACACTCCAAGAGGAATTTTGCCAATGCTTTTAACAAAACTAACTAGATTAATATAAATTTCAAATATTAAAGTGTTAAACTCAGTAATAAAATAGGAACAAACAAATCAATTAGCAATAGCATAAATAAATACAGCTGAACCAAATTTCAGGTACAGAAACTGTAATTAAAAGTTTAAAAAACACTGCATAGTTTTCATAAATAAAATATAGATTCATTGAAGTTATTAAATATTTTTAGTCAAGATCAGTGAATGATTTTCTTTTGTTCTTTGATTTAGATTGCTGTCTCTTTAACACCGAACGCACGCACATCTAAAAATACTGTACACATGCGTTTTCTTTCTCATCTGTTTACGTTCACTCAAGACAAAACCAGCGGTGTTTATGATGATATACTGACATAGTTTTCTGCATACTAGTCAATAAATATGAAAGAAGTCAGTTATGGCCCGGAACAACCTTTTCTACAGTGGAAATGCACGGAACGCTTCGAGAACGGACACAGGCTGGGAGCCTGCATTGCAACTGCTAGATTCATATAATTTATATCATAAATAAATATATTTAATATGTAAAAATAACATTTTTTCTGAAATATATACATACATGTGTGTGTATTTATATATATACATGATAAATATACACATTACACAAACATATATTATGTAAACAAAAACTTTTTTATTTTGAAAGCGATTAATCGCGATTAATTGTTGTCACAGATCGGCCAGGCTCTCCTCTCCGCCAATCACAACGTTCCGCATCACCCGAATTCTAAGCACGCTCACCTGCACCTCATCACATCAGCAATCAAGACCAGTATAAGAGCACTCACCACAGTTCCCTCTTTGTCCGATCTCGTACGCACGTCAATGGACTATACTACTGAGACCTTCAAGCTGAGTATTATCTCTAAGATACTTACCCTTTATGACTTACCTCCTGTTTCTACTCCTTGTGTTCTCCTCTCCCGCCAGATCGTCTGTCTCCGTGATCAGTGTGCTCCAGAAGTCTCCCTTGTCTCGTCTGATCTCCGCATCTGTGGACAAAGAGGATATTGCAGTTAAACCCATATCTCTCACCCGTGCTATTGTCAGAAAATCACCTACTCACCTCAAGTCACCCCAGCATTGCTTCAAACAAACTCAACCTGTTCAATAAACACTTTATGAGTTTTTACTTACCCCAGTGTCCGGCAATATATGTTACAATTGTTTGACAGCACTAGAATTTTTAAATCCTTTCTAAAAAACAAAGCACTGCCTAATGGAGTGCAGCAAAGAAGCAGTGCAAGAATTTCAAATATTTGGAGGGACAATTTGGCCATTTCTAATTATACTTGTCCCCTTCAATGTCTACGGTGGTCTAGGGTGATAAATAATAGCAGATTTTTGATTTTTTTTTGGGTGAACCAAGCTTTTAACAAGCTACTACCTTAGTGCTTATGTATCATAGAAAACTTACAATCAGTGGTCCTTTATTGTTCTCGCGGTATTTCTCAAAGGCAAAAGACATAGATGCTGAGAGCTGCCATGGAATACAGAAATGCAAAAACGGCTATGGTGACGAAAGAACTCTGCTGAGGATATGAGTAATCCCCAACCAGGAAGAAACGCTCGTCTGGCCATTCTTGCAGGCAGGGGCATCAAAATACACTTGATGAAGCCTGAAGGAGATACAGCGGAACAGGGTTACTGAGAGAATCATAATACATACACAGTTGGGCATCTCAGCACATTTACAACTTAGCCCTAATTTAGAGTTACTATACCAAATCTCAATGGGCTGGAGAAACAGTTCAGCTTGGATTATGAACCATGAAAGAAAAGGAAAAAAATTACATATTTAGTATACTTGGGATTACAAACAACACTACTTAAACGCTTAAAACTCGTGTGCTCTCCAGAAGCACTAGAATTGAATAAAACAGGTTTCAAAAGGGGTTCAGAGAGAAAAATGCAAATGATTTTTAAAAGAATAGATAGATAGATAGATAGATAGATAGATAACATTTAATTGTTTAGTTATTTCCCTGTTGAAAAAAAACAGCATGTGCTGGTTATGTATGTTTTGAAGCATGATAGCTGGTTTCATCTGGTTTAAGCTGGTCCTCGGTTGGTCATGAGCTGGTTTAAGCTGGTGCTTAGTTGGTTATAAGCTGGAAATAACTAAACAAATAAATATTGCTGTTACAGAATTGAATCAAGATCTTCATAATATGAATGATATAACATGATGGTATAAAATATTACATATTTTACATAACAATAATAAAAAAACGTTACTAATTTTTCCCACAAAATACAAAAGGGGTCTAACTGCATGTAGTTGTGTTTATATTTTAAAGTGGGACCCTCATCAGGGGATCTTGATAATTTGAATCATTTGATGCGTAGTTAAATGCATCAAAAAATACAAATGATCAAGGGGATCCATTGATCATTTGAAAACGCTGCCTAGTAAACACCAGAGGACTCAATTTGTACTGCACTAGCTGTTCCTGAAAAAGTAAATGCATACTGATGAACAAAATTGCTTCAATATGGTCACATGGGTCTAAAAAGACAGAGGTACCTGAAGGATACTCAAAATCCACGTCTATTTTCAGGTCACTGTCTGATCTGTTTCTGCACTCCACCTCATCCTGAAAGGAGCCAGAGTAACTCCCACAGGTGGAGAATGCAAAGATGGCAAACACCTGGAAAAAGAGGTTTATATTTATGCATTTGGCAGATGTATTTTTTTCAATGAACAAAGGTATACATTTCCACATCAGTTCATGCATTTAGGGAAACAAGCCCATGACCTTGCCATTGCCTAGCACCTTCTCTTTGCTTAACAAGTGTTTCACATATTTTAGTGACTAGAAGGTTGTTTTGACTACTAAGTTCAAGGTTTAGGACAGAATGCTTTCTATACATTTCTTTTGAAGACTCACATTCTCACATCAGGGATGAAATTTGTGAAGACTGGTGGAAATGCGATAATGTCATATATTACATCAGAATTGTTTACTGTAGGAGGTGTGTATGAATGCAATTATAATACAGACTAAATAAACCAAATGCTGACATCTTTCACCATGTGGCACCAAGCATCCTGACATGGACATAAGCACGTATTTTCTTTCAGGATTTTAGAGTCATAGAGATTACTTATGGACTTTGCCTGGTGGAAGGACTGAATGGAGAATGAAGCTATTAAATTTCACTGAGATACTCCTGCCATCTGTCATATAGCAAGCTGGGCTCTGTTATAGACCCAGGAAACATCACAGGAGACTAAAACAATAGAGCAAGCAGTATGCACTAATACTTGGTCCATAACTCTCCTCCGGTTGAATTTTCACTCTGCGTCTGTGGTTGGAATGCTGCCTCTCTTGAAGGCCTTCGTGATCTGATGCCTGAATGCACGGCAGATGACAATGCAGCACTGGATCAATGCACAGGTGCAGGATGGCGAAGCAGAGTTGACTCTTTAGCCAGGAAGGGCCTCTTCCTTAATGTGCATTCAGTGATGACCTCTATCTGCGTAAATGTGTATGGCATACGCACAGCATAGTGCAGCACAAAGCACACCCGTATGCCAAGGTCACCAATGCGATGTTTATGAAGGCATGTTGGGCACTAGCTGTTCCTCGGGGTCAGATTCACGCCGACCCCAGAGCCGCTTCAGGACCAGGCCATTGGACAACAGCACCGCTACCCGAGTTGAAGAAGATGGCCATGCCCAGAAACACAGACAATGCGTGCCAGTGCTTGCCCAAATCATCTTTAAGTTTGAACACGTTAGGCCGACTTTTTCTTTAACGTCTTTTTGATAGGGATGGCCATGTTGGGCACGTTGATGAAGAGCACGAGGAACAGACCACGAAGACATCAGCACCATGAGGAAGCCCACTTCCTGCAATCGCAGCAGTTTGGAGCTGCGGGTGATCTGGAGGTAGCGCTGCACGCTGACAAAAGCTAGAAAGATGATAGATGCGTACATGTTGATGTAGATGAGCGGGCGCACTCACTGGGGCAGTGAAAGACGGTCAAACTCAAAGAATCGTTGCCCAGATCTTTGGCAATCTTGACAGGTAATGCCAACATGAGGGAGGGAAGTGGACGTCAGAAGATTGATGGAAGTAAACATTAATGCACTTTTTAGCACTTCGGCTGGTTATGAAGGCCCCACAGCGCCACCAAGCTGGTAGCCATTCCAATCAGGAAGATGAGGATGTAGACTGTGGCGAATGGCACCATGTTGTCGTTGACCACACAGATACTGGCGTTGAACTCCCATTTTTGGATATGGACTCCTGAAAAATAAAGTAAAAACAATAAATAAGTAAAACTCTTTAAATAAGTCAAATCAAGGCTATCGAATAAGTATATTTTATTTCTCCTTTTTCTTCACATGATTACCTTTTAGGTCTTGTCAGATCACCGAGAATAATTGAAGCTGATCTGAACACAGTTCTGGCTTTCACTTCACCAGAAAGTAAAAGGTATCAGTAAGGAAGTGGTAAATCCCCTGTTTAAGCACGCAAGAAACATTTTCCTGTTTGCTCGCACAAGGATCTCTGGCTGCATTTAATAAGGCTACAGTTTATTATGTGTGATATAACAGCGGGCTAACTAAATACACAAATATGAAATAATATATCCCAAGTAAATAAAAGTCACCTCTCTTGGAATGCCCGTTTTGACTAACTCAGCCTACACTAGACACACAGCATGTCATCAGAGACATGACTCATGTTTTTCTTTAAATCATTTCGGGGGGGGGGAGGTTATTTAGTTGCATAACCTCAATGCAACTAAAAAGGTCATTCATCAAAAAGAGATAAGACTCAGGAGAGAAATAAGACATTATTAAATGTGGTAACAATGATTTATTAAAAATAAAGTAGTTAAAAGAGTAAAATAAAAAATATTTCCTTATAATCAACCCTTATAATTGGAGAAACATACTTAATTTATTGATTTTTATTATGAGTTTGGGATATGGAGTACAATTTATAAAAACAATTTCCCAGTGAATGTGATCAATAAATAAAACTAAAAACATATCAAATTTCATGCTTGAGGTGCGGTTGTCCTGGCTCTTGGTCCTTTTCATATATAAATACAATTAAACACCTCTGAGCATCATTGTACAGTACATCTCCAGTAGATTATGTAGTTATGTTTACACATAGACATATTTTGCCCCAAACATTTTCATCAACTAATATCACCATGGTTTTTTCAACTAACATTCTGTGCTGTTTTTTAGCCAAAGGTCTTTGTGCATCCTTTCCACAGGCTTCAGTCTTCTGCTTTGTTGAATTTGTTTGCTTTTCCCACATTACTAATCCACAACTCTTTCTTTACACTACATGTACATTCAGCAAATGATTTTGCACTAATACTTGGTCCATAACTCTCCTCCGGTTGAATTTTCACTCTGCGTCTGTGGTTGGAATGCTGCCTCTCTTCGAGAAGGCCTTCGTGATCTGATGCCTGAATGCACGGCAGATGACAAAGTACAGCACTGGATCAATGCACAGGTGCAGGATGGCGAGAAGCAGAGTTGACTCTTTAGCCAGGAAGAGACTCTTCCTTAATGTGCATTCAGTGATGACCTCTATCTGCGTAAATGTGTATGGCATACGCACAGCATGGTACGGCACAAAGCACACCACGTATGCCAAGGTCACCAATGCGATGTTTATGAAGGCATGTTGGGCACTAGCCTGTTCCTCGGGGTCAGATTCACGCCGACCCCAGAGCCGCTTCAGGACCAGGCCATTGGACAACAGCACCGCTACCGAGGAGTTGAAGAAGATGGCCATGCCCAGAAACACAGACAATGCGTGCCAGTGCTTGCCCAAATCATCTTTTAAGTTTGAACACGTTAGGCCGACTTTTTCTTTAACGTCTTTTTTGATAGGGATGGCCATGTTGGGCACGTTGATGAAGAGCACGAGGAACCAGACCACCGAAGACATCAGCACCGCAAAGCCCACTTCCTGCAATCGCAGCAGTTTGGAGCTGCGGGTGATCTGGAGGTAGCGCTGCACGCTGACAAAAGCTAGAAAGATGATAGATGCGTACATGTTGATGTAGATGAGCGGCGCACTCACTCGGCAGTGAAAGACGGTCAAACTCAAAGAATCGTTGCCCAGATCTTTGGCAATCTTGACAGGTAATGCCAACATGAGGAGGAAGTCGGACGTCAGAAGATTGATGAGGTAAACATTAATGCACTTTTTAGCACTTCGGCTGGTTATGAAGGCCCACAGCGCCACCAAGCTGGTAGCCATTCCAATCAGGAAGATGAGGATGTAGACTGTGGCGAATGGCACCATGTTGTCGTTGACCACACAGATACTGGCGTTCGAACTCCCCATTTTTGGATATGGACTCTGAAAAATAAAGTAAAAACAATAAATAAGTAAAACTCTTTAAATAAGTCAAATCAAGGCTATCGAATAAGTATATTTTATTTCTCCTTTTTTTCTTCACATGATTACCTTTTAGGTCTTGTCAGATCACCGAGAATAATTGAAGCTGATCTGAACACAGTTCTGGCTTTCACTTCACCAGAAAGTAAAAGGTATCAGTAGAGGAAGTGGTAAATCCCCTGTTTAAGCACGCAAAAACATTTTCCTGTTTGCTCGCACAAGGATATGATGTCACATATCAGCAGCAAATAGAAAATGTTATGTAGCAATCCTGGAAAGAGACAGAAAGAAAATAAAATATAAGTGTTTTTACCTCCTTTTCCAGTTTTAATTATGTTTCACAATAATACATTAACTGTTTATATGAATGTATGCACATGCTCAAGCTGGTCTAGATATGGTGATAACAATGTAGGTCAATCAAAGCTTCAATTCAATTATATTAAATCAATTTCTTGATATTTACTCTGGATCACAGCACTATTAATGTTTAATTGGAAAACGATTTTAAAGTGGTAACACTTTAAAATAAGGTTATATTTATTAACATTAGTTAGTTACATTAGTATTTACATAGCAATTACATAGAATGACATAGTAATTACAAATGACAGAACTAAAAATTCTAAAGCATTTTTTAATCTTATTTTTTTAAATACATTAATTTTTTACTAATACATTATTAAAATCAGAAGTTATATCTGTTTGTGTTATTTAATGGATTTGAGCTAATATGGCAAGTTACTTGATGAACACGAGTCAAGTTTAATAAATAACTAATGTTTAATGAATAAATACTGTAGGACTAACTAATGTATTCCTAATTGTTAACTAATGTTTGTAAATGCATTAACTAATGGGACCTTATTGTAAAGTGTTACCAATAAGTTTAGACCACCTGGCAGTCCACTTGCTGTCTAAACCATCTTGTCCTCAGTGTCCATAAAAGCAGTGTGTAAATCGGGTCCCCATTTTGTTTCATTTAATTAAATAGGGCAATAAATAAATAAATAAATAAATAAATAAATAAATAAATAAATACTCTGCAACTGTGTCTTAACTTAAGAAATCTTGCAAATATTCAAAGTTGCAAGCAGGCATGTTAAGGTACATTTCTAGTTCAAGTGAAGCTGCTGCAGGAAATGTTCATCACTGTTTTGAGGTGAAATTTATCAGTAGTATCAAATAAAACGGTAGCAAATAAAATTGTGTTCCTGTCATGTCTACGTCCACACTAATAATGCAGACAGTAAGTGAGAGTTCTTAAAGTGTATATTTTTTTAATGGTTTATCAGGGTTTTGTAGTTATAAAGCCTTTATTTTATGCTTTTCATTTGACATAAATATGACATAAATATCAGCTACAGTCTATTTGAATTCATTGTGCATTTTTCAACACCTGATTCGCTAACAAAGAGACCCCCTCAATAGCTAATAATTTATGCCTCGAATACCTAAAAGCCCATTGCTGATAGTCAAAGTGCTTAGTTTGTCTTCTTCTTAAAGTCACTAACCGCAACATTATGATTTCAAGACAAAACTGATAATTAAAAACATAACTTTGTATCTTTCTCAAAGTAATCCTCAACTGCAATACAGTCTGTTTGGATCTTGTGGAGCAGTGGATTCCAGGTCTTTTCCTCAACACTCATCATTTAATCTTGAATTTATACTGGATTATGAAGGGCAGACAATTTTTTGTATTGTTTTGACCAAAAACAGGTCTTTGTTAGCATATTCTGCAAATGGTGGTGAGAAAACATTGAATATGCGCTTTAGGGAAGTGAACCAGTTTGTGGTCATCTAATGTGCTGAAAAAGGAAACTCATTTACATTCACAGACAATAAAATACAGCTGGAACTTGAAAAGATGTATATATATATATATATTTAAATCCCTTTTCATTTAAACTGTTCTATTTCGCTTTTTAAAAAATTCAGTTACCCTTCATTGCTCATTAATAAAATGCACATTGTTTGTCATTTCCCACACGTCTCTCCAGGGTGTAAATACACATCGAAGACATCAAAATAAGTCTGAGTCAGTTTGGAAACGTAGACTAAATATCAGATGCATAAAATCTCAAAAAGAAACAGACGCATAATGCCTCATATCAGAATTAGGTTGTGATAACTTACCGCATGACCAGACTGACTTCTCAAGCAGACATCAGATCAGATGCTGGAGAAATGCTATTCTGCTCTCTCTAGCAGTATATTGGTATTGTTGAACGATCTAAACAGCTACTGAGACACTTGTTCGAAGAGTTTCTTCATTGGCTCCACATTACGAATCCAGTTTCCGTTTTTCTTGGGGTTTGGTCTAAATTATATCAGCCAATGGAGGAAAGCATTTACCACACCTACAAATGTAGTGCAATGACGCAGCGGAAACTTGAACTTTCCAGATTCTGTGTCTATAGACGACCACAAACCACTTGTCTATGGCTCTCGTTTGCATGTGCTCTCTGTTCTGTAAGTTTCTGGTTTGAAAGACAACAGGTTGGTTTTGACTTTCCACTCGATGTGTTAAACAAAAGTTGCACTGTTAGTGTCATTTAACAGCGTCCATGCTTTCAGGCACGTCATCGAATCAAGTTTCTGTAACCTGGTAAAATCATTAAAAAAACAGACATGAAAGAATTTTGCAGCTGCAGTTTTGCACAGTATTACCTGGGCAAATCATTTGGCCTTTAGATATATTGCCAACATAATTCTACCATCAGATATACCAAATCAGTTCATATCAGGTTTACTATTTTAAGAGAAAATATCTCAAGATTCAATACTTCCATTAAAATGTGCAAGACACTTAAATAACAAACAGAGAAGTAATTTCAAAGTGTTTTTCCACAATAATTACACTGATAAAAATGATTTTTTTGGTGAAGTAAATACTACATAAAAACAAATGTAATTCTACATTAAATAATTTAGTTCAGGCAAAAATTAAAAAATTAAAGTAAATTCTATATTAGTACTCAATTTAAGCGTGTAGAAATTAAAGTTTGAACTTATAAGTATATTTTACTTGGAATTGTTTGTTATGTTTACAAGGCTTCTTTGAGTAAATATCAAAGTCATGATCCCGTTGTTCCCATCATGCACTTGGGCATGAATAATTAATAAGGTTAACTTTTTTGCTGTTTTTGAGATGTATTTACACAGTTTTATGGTTGCTTTTGTTGTTAGGTTTAGTAACTTACTGTTTTGTGACATCTGGAGTTGATTTTCTACTCAAACACTATCCACTGATTGTTACCGTCATTGTATATGGTGTACCAAGTATTGAGGTCTCTGTGTTCAGTCGGGTAGTAATTCTATTGAGTGGACATATTATCTTAAAAGGCTAATAAGCTGTCTATCTGCTTACTTACATGTTTGTGAGTGGATCACATGCTTTAATAGTATGGTTGTTTTCCGGTGCTTCATCGATTGAGTAAATTTTAGAAGCCATGACTGAGTGAAATGTACTTAAGTATTGCAGATAGTGATGGGAAGTTCGGATCATTTTACTGACTCGGACTGTTGAGTCTCGTTCAGCAAAATGAACGAATCTTTTTTCGAGTCATTTCGTTCATTTTAGCAAAATATAATTAAAATGTTGCGTGCTACTTCCCTAACACATCTACTACTTATGCAAACGTTGATCACACTACAAACAATACAAAACTATAATGGTATAAGAAACAGAAAACAAAATAATTTGTTGTTTACCTGGGTCTTTAGTCTATGATTAGCTCACCTCACCTCACCTTTTATCTGACAAGTCTTCGGGTTTGAGCTGTTCATTCATCACGTGACAGCCTCATAAGATAAACCTATGCAATCAGAGCCGGAAAGAGAATTGATTAGTTCATCTCCCGAGTCTTCGGGTTTGAGTTGTTCATTCATCACGTGACAGCCTCATAAGCTAAACCTATGCAGTCAGAGCCAGAAAGAGAATTGATTAGTTCATCTCCCGAGTCTTCGGGTTCAAGTCGTTCGTTCATCACATGACAGCCTCATAAGCTAAACCTATGCAATCTGAGCTGGAAAGAGAATTGATTAGTTCATCTCTCGAGTCTTCGGGTTTGAGTCGTTTGTTCTTTTGTCACGTGACGTGACAGCATTGGATAGAGAAATTAGTTAATTTGAATTCCTTACAAACGGGTGCATAGTTATTAGGTGCATTCGACTTCATGCAGCACTTAGCAGACCGATCGGCGGCTGACTTGAAGCAGTGCATGCCGGTTAGAAATTTAGTCCGACTTGAACCGGCGCCGACGCCACGTCTCTGTCACGTGTGGCATCAAAGTACCGCGATAATGGCGTTCCGAAACGTCGGCTCACTCAGCCGGCGCAATTTCTCAGAGCGACTGGGAGAAGCTGATGATGAAGCACAGCTGTTTCACGATTGGCCAAATTCACCACATGACAACAACGACGTGTGTTTCTAACATCTTCAAATCCAATACTGCTCACAAATCTTTTTAGCACAGTAAAAGCTTTTTTACTGTATAGTCGCAATGTTATATTGAGTCACATTTTAAAAAAAACACTGATAAAAGCAAATATACCCCCATTTTATTGGTATTTAAATAGTATATGTTTTGTTGAACTTTATTCTTGAACAGACGGCCCTCTATTAAGCAGTATATAAAAAGTGTTTCTGTTGCTCATGAAAACGTTTCTGAAACGTCTGTGTATTTGACAAATATTGCATTTTATTCACTTCATCTGTGATAGAGTATGCAAACACCGCGTGAGCGTCACTAACGGGAGCAGAAAGCGTCCGGCTTGAAGTGTCCGTTTTCAACTCCTCCCCTGACTGCAAGCGGCTACTCTCGTTGATCGCCGTCTGTAGCCGTGCTTCAAGTCGAACGCACCTATTATTATTAGTATTATTAGTATTATTATTATTTACTCTTACAGTTACGTGATGCGTTTCTGGTCTCAAACTGTAGCTTTTTATTTCTTACGGTTTATAAATGTGTGAATTTCTGTCATGATGGTTCTTTTCCATAACACTGAATGTGGTAACAAAGGTAATAAACTAAAGAGTTGGTTATTATTATTATTATTATTATTATTAAGTCTTTTCCCCTCAGACTGCATTGGTTTAGCTTATGAGGCTGTCACGTGATGAACGAACGACTCAAACCCGAAGACTCGAGATGAACTAATCAATTCTCTTTCCGGCTCTGACTGCATAGGTTTAGCTTACGAGGTTGTCACGTGATGAACGAACGACTCAAACCCGAAGACTCGATAGATGAACTAATCAATTCTCTTTCCGGCTCTGACTGCATAGGTTTAGCTTATGAGGCTGTCACGTGATGAACGAACGACTCAAACCCGAAGACTCGATAGATGAACTAATTCAGTGCAGAACCTATAGGATGTTGCGCATGCGCGACTGAACGAATCACTCCCCGAGACGACTCGTTCTTCCCGAGTCACATTAAAGATTCGTTCAAAATGAGCGAATCGTTCAAGAACGACCCATCACTAATTGCAGATTCAACTTAAAATAATTAAGTAAAATGTAATTATCAAACTCTAACTGGCCATGTTAAATTTACTTATTTCCTTTGCTAATTTTACCTAACTTAGTTAAGTAGACTTTACTTAATTAAATACTTGCATTTTACTTAAAATTGATGTGTGCAAAAACTTGCCAAATAAAAATTAAGTAAATCTTACTTATTGTTTTTTTCAGTGTACCAGCAATGACAATTTACCCGCAATGCTTCATTGTTTACAAAAATAATGCACAATTCCTTTTCAAACTAAATAAAAAAGCATTAAAGTAGACAACAATAAAACATATTTTTCATCTAAAAAGACAACTTTAATTATTTATTATTATGCTGTATTTTTCCATGCAAGCTAAAAACGTGTCCAAAAATCATGTTTCATTCATATGACTTTATATGTTTTTTTTGTTTTTTTTTTGGCACTCATCAGTAAACAGTAATATTAAGTAACAATAATATTACGAAGTATATAAAATATAAATTTATACAAATATACAAAATATACATTTTTATGCCATTTATTCATGTGATGTAAAGCTGAATTTTCAGCATCATACAGTCTTCAGTGTCACATGATCCTCCAGAAATCATTCTAATTTTCTTAAAAAAAAAACTTTTTTTTTACTAGTATCTGTGTTGAAACTGTGTGGAAACTGTGACACATTATTTTCAGGATTCTTTGATGAATAAAAATTTAAAATGAAGAGCATTTATTTGAAACATAATTTGTAACATTATAAATGCCTTTACTGTCACTTTTGATCAACTGAATGCATCTTTGCTGAATAAATGTATACATCTTGTTTCAAAAAACATTTCTTACTGACTTCAAACTTGAACAGTATATAGTGTTAGAGTACAGATTGATTCTGCATTTGCCTATAGGCAGACAATTAACAATATTTTTGATCTGTCCATTTGTTTATTAATTATATTGCACTATAACTTGTAAAACAAGCACATCCACAATTCCAGTTTCAGGTTGGGTGGTCAGGTAGAAGAGCTCATATCTACAGTTTGAATCTTCAAAATGAATTTCTTGGAACAAATTCACTATTACATCATCTTCACGCTGTAATAAATTGAAAGTGAAAATGAAATGTTGCATGAGAAAAAGGAAGGAACCTAATGAATTGATATATTATGCTGTGTTAGATTTAATGAGCCTTCATCTGCATTGCATAGTTTGTTTTATAGTTAGTAGGACAAAGGCTGCTGATACACTGGGCAACTTTTTGAGCAATGTTGCCAGGACACTTTGGGAAATGTTGCCATCGATGGGCAACCAGGTGAGACACAGAGCCCACGACTGATATCCAAATACAAATTTGTTACACATTCTCAGTGGGAAAGTGCCCAAGCAACATTGCTCAAAAAAAGTTGCCCCGTGTATCATCAGCCAAAGAGTAATCCTTCCAGAGAATTTTTGTGTTAAATGACACTTTCACGTCGTAATGTGGATACCTTTGTCTCAATATAGCTCAACATGTTGCTCATTCGTCTTTGCTGGCCATTATCGTCACTGTCTCTCATTGAATCTGATGTCTTCCTGAGACTGAGCTGGGTTCTAAAGGCCTTGCAGAAGATAAAGTATATTAGTGGATCCAGACAAGCATTGAGCACCGATAGCAGGACAGTCAGCTCCTTCAGGACGTAAAACGCCTGCGCCGTGCAGAGTTTCGTCTGAGGTTTGATGAATGCATAAGGCAGCCTAACCAAATGGTAGGGCACAAAGCACACACAAAAAACCAGCACCAGCATATTACGCTTCGATTTCCTGAATTTATGGCTTTTAGATGTGGTCTGTGTAGACAACTGAGCTTTTCTGATCTTTTGCAAAGTCCCCCAGTGCAAAGCAATCAGAGACACCAGCACAAACGTGAAGAGCGCCATAGACACACTGTGGGTGATTTTGTAGACCAAACTGAGCTGGGGACTGTGTAAGGCCTCGCAGCCGCTTTTCTCAGGCTTGTGAACGTGACCCCAAGAGGTCAGGAGAAAGAGGATCAAGTAGACAGAAGACATGGCTAACAGGGAAAGCCACGTTCCTATGGAGATATGTCGAGCGGTACGAACCGTCTGCAGAGCATGAGTTTCCAATGGCCGGACAATCTTCAGGTACCTGAGGTAAGAGTAAAAGTTTCATGTAATGTCATAACAGATAAATAAATTCAAATTACTTGATAAAAATAACAATCTTATTGTTATTTTTATCAAGTAATTTTTTTTTTCCAAGTAATATTTTTTTTTCTTTCCATTTCATATTTGCACATATCAGACCTGTACACACATTTGTCTAATATATTTGCACATATTTACACATATTTGCACATATCAGACCTGCACACACATAATTGTCTATATTATATATTGTGTTTTGCTGTTTTGTACATTGCCTATTTGTATATTTGTTTACTATTCTTTTATTATCTGTGTCCTGTCCTGTGCTGTCTTTCTGTTGCACTGTGGAGCTTCTGTCACTATAACAAATTCCTCGTATGTGCAAACATGCTTGGCCAATAAAGCTCATTCTGATTCTGATTCTGATTCTGATCTTCAAGCGTCCATGCTTGAAATGATATATGTTTATTTCTGAATAAAGCCATGCCTTGGAAATGAGAATGGGTTTCATTTTTGATATTATTACACGGCTCTCTAAAATTTTTTATTTTGATTTGCCATTTGTGAAATCTGACATTATTCCTCAATAATGACTGTTGTCAATAGCAATGCTGTATAATATATTTAGGTCAGCACTTCTCTCATGTCTCTTGTATAACACCACAGATTCACTCTCCCTTGTTTCAAATGATGCTGCGCCAATCTTGCACCTCGGTCGCAGTCATGACGCCAAAACCCGGAAGACTAATTCGATTTCTATGGGTTTAATAATGTTTTTTTTTTCTTCAATTCACGAGTAATATAAGGTCTGTGGTAAACACAACTCGACAATACTCAGACATTTTATAGTACAACATAAACTGCACACACTCACAACCCAAATGTTCTTATGTAGTTACTTATTACAAACATACATTTTTAAAAATAAACACAACTTTTTTTTTTTTTTTTCAGTATGGGTGCATGTAATTTATGTTGTAGAGCAAAATGTTCACATATCTTCAGTTTATATTTTCCACAGACCTTGTTTTGCTCATGAATTGAAAACCCTCATTGTAAAAACTAGGGATGCACCAATAACGATACTGGTATCGGTATCGGGCCGATACTGAGCTCCTGTACTCGTACTCGTTAAAATGCCCCGATACCAAACGCCTATACCACACAGTATGTGATAAGTGCTATATTCAGATAAAGAAACATGACAACAGAACAACAGACAGCAGAATGGAGTTATTAGAGATTAAGAATGTCTACGAAGCAGATGTATGCAATGAATAATGTTAAACATTCAGTATTAATGCCTTTATTGCTTGGCTTTATTTATGTGCGCGAGCTGAAAAGGGGACATTCTAAAACGCTTAATGTGAAAAACGCTTAACGTGGCTTAACGTACCTTAAAAACGACCGGGGAAAACCAAACTTCTGTCAAACCTTACTTTTAATAAACACTAACTACTGTCAAAAGAACGAGCCCTTATTCCACAGATAAAGTGAATAATATCACGTTAAGCGTTTTCTCCCCCATAGAAGTCCATTATAAGGAAACAGCTTAACGTGGTTTAACGTACCTTAACAACGACCAGGG
>JAFVLL020013629.1:46124-66691 GCA_021397915.2 Tor tambroides | reverse complement strand
TACCCTTTATGACTTACCTCCTGTTTCTACTCCTTGTGTTCTCCTCTCCCGCCAGATCGTCTGTCTCCGTGATCAGTGTGCTCCAGAAGTCTCCCTTGTCTCGTCTGATCTCCGCATCTGTGGACAAAGAGGATATTGCAGTTAAACCCATATCTCTCACCCGTGCTATTGTCAGAAAATCACCTACTCACCTCAAGTCACCCCAGCATTGCTTCAAACAAACTCAACCTGTTCAATAAACACTTTATGAGTTTTTACTTACCCCAGTGTCCGGCAATATATGTTACAATTGTTTGACAGCACTAGAATTTTTAAATCCTTTCTAAAAAACAAAGCACTGCCTAATGGAGTGCAGCAAAGCAGTGCAAGAATTTCAAATATTTGGAGGGACAATTTGGCCATTTCTAATTATACTTGTCCCCTTCAATGTCTACGGTGGTCTAGGGTGAGTAAATAATAGCAGATTTTTGATTTTTTTTTTTGGGTGAACCAAGCTTTTAACAAACTGCTACCTTAGTGCTTATGTATCATAGAAAACTTACAATCAGTGGTCCTTTATTGTTCTCGCGGTATTTCTCAAAGGCAAAGACATAGATGCTGAGAGCTGCCATGGAATACAGAAATGCAAAAACGGCTATGGTGACGAAGAACTCTGCTGAGGATGAGTAATCCCCAACCAGGAAGAAACGCTCAGTCTGGCCATTCTTGCAGGCAGGGGCATCAAAATACACTTGATGAAGCCTGAAGGAGATACAGCGGAACAGGGTTACTGAGAGAATCATAATACCTTCACAGTTGGGCATCTCAGCACATTTACAACTTAGCCTAATTTAGAGTTACTATACCAAATCTCAATGGGCTGGAGAAACAGTTCAGCTTGGATTATGAACCATGAAGAAAAGGAAAAAAAATTACATATTTAGTGTACTTGGGATTACAAACAACACTACTTAAACGCTTAAAACTACGTGCTCAGAAGCACTAGAATTGAATAAAACAGGTTTCAAAAGGGGGTTCAGAGAAAAATACTGTAGATTTTTTAAAAAAAGAATAGATAGATAGATAGATAGATAGATAACATTTAATTGTTTAGTTATTTCCCTGTTGAAAAAAAACAGCATGTGCTGGTTAGGTATGTTTTGAAGCATGGCAGCTGGTTTGAGCTGGTTTAAGCTGGTCCTTAGTTGGTCATGAACTGGTTTAAGCTGATCCTGAGCTGGTTATAAGCTGGAAATAACTAAACAAATAAATGTTAACATTTACAGAATTGAATCAAGATCTTCATAATATGAATGATATATAACATGATGGTATAAAATATTATATTTTACATAACAATAATAAAAAAACGTTACTAATTTTCCCACAAAATACAAAAGGGTCTAACTGCATGTAGTTGTGTTTATATTTTAAGAAGTGGGACCCTCATCAGGGGATCTTGATAATTTGAATCATTTGATGCGTAGTTAAATGCATCAAAAAATACAAATGATCAGGGGATCATTTGATCATTTGAAAACGCTGCCTAGTAAAACACCAGAGGGACTCAATTTGTACTGCACTGAAAGCTGTTCCTGAAAAAGTAAATGCATACTGATGAACAAGTACAACTTCAATATGGTCACATGGGTCTAAAAAGACAGAGGTACCTGAAGGGATACTCAAAATCCACGTCTATTTTCAGGTCACTGTCTGATCTGTTTCTGCACTCCACACTCATCCTGAAGGAGCCAGAGTAACTCCCACAGGTGGAGAATGCAAAGATGGCAAACACCTGGAAAAGAGGTTTATATTTATGCATTTGGCAGATGTATTTTTTTCAAATGCATTCAAGGTATACATTTTATCAGTTCATGCATTTAGGAAACAAGCCCATGACCTTGCCATTGCTAGCACCTTCTCTTTGCTTAACAAGTGTTTCACATATTTTAGTGACTAGAAGGTTGTTTTGACTACTAAGTTCAAGGTTTAGGACAGAATGCTTTCTATACATTTTCTTTTGAAGACTCACATTCTCACATCAGGGATGAAATTTGTGAAGACTGGTGGAAATGCGATAATGTCATATATTACACATCAAAATTGTTTACTGTAGGAGGTGTGTATGAATGCAATTATAATACAGACTAAATAAACCAAATGAAAGCATCTTTCACCATGTGACACCAGCATCCTGACATGGACATAAGCACATTATTTTTCCTTTCAGGATTTAGAGTCATAGAGATTACTTATGGACTTTGCCTGGTGGAAGGACTGAATGGAGAATGAAGCTATTAAATTTCACTGAGATACTCTGCCATCTGTCATATAGCAGAGCTGGGCTCTGTTATGAACCCAGGAAACATCACAGGAGACTAAAACAATAGGCAAACAGTAAACCATGCTAAACAAAGGCAGAACAAACAAGTCAAATGAGGTCAAGAGAACAAAAACATCTAAACAAAGACTGATAACCAACTGAGTAACTTAACCATAACAATACATACGAATGCAATTATTGTACAAACAAACCAAAAAGCCTTAACAACTCGTGTTAGAAAAAACAAATCACATAGCCTACCCACCAGACCAGACAAGGTCCTAGAGACAATTAAATAATTAGTCAGGCTACACACTACACAAGATAGACCAAACAAATCAAATCTGATCAAATCAAACAAAATCAGATCAGCTCACATTACCAAGCCCAGAAAAGACTGATCCCAGACGGAACCCAACCCAAATGAACTAAACTGAATTTCGTGGTTCAGTGCATCAATTAAACTGAGCAAATGTATCAAAAGTGAGCTTGTTAAATAAGCTATTATACACAAAAGGCGATTTGGAGAATTATAAATGCCTTGTATGTCCAAACAGTTCTGTATTACTTAAATAAATAGATAAATTGTCTTGAATTATTAGAATGATGCTTGTTCTAGTGCAAGAGAGAGTACAGACAGGATACAAATGCAGGGCTCTCAAGTCTCACGCATTGGGCGTGAGACACACGCATTTCAACACGTTCACACGCTCTCACGCCACACCTCGTATTTCTCACGCTGAGAAAGGGATAACTGAATACTCTCTACAGGGATTCTAGCTCTCGACTCTGAACACCTACCAGCCAATCAGAAATTAGGATGATGTTGTTTCCGTTTAAATTACGCGATTCTGCCGCGAGGTCGTTCGTTACTAAGCAACATGGATTGGAAGTTGGAAGAGAAAGATCCGATTAATGCTGTAGGTAACTCCATTTTTTTCGATCTATGAGATTCCTGGACGAAATCACTTGCCTGTGAAAAGATAGTGAGAGCTGATGTTGGGGAATATAGCCAAATTCGTGCTAAAGTGTATTACTGATGCAGTCAGAAAACTCTCCAACAGTACACAACCAGAAGCTTTAAATTAGCTTTGGCTTCCTGAAAGGAAAGTACTAGAGATGATATAACAGTTGGTAAATCTGATAAAAGACAGACAAATTCATCCAAATAAAATAAATTGTTTTACATAAAAAGTATCAAAAATACAAAGAAATGTGGCCCCAAACATGCCAACTGAACAGCAGTGTTCAATGTACATACTGTACACACACAGATTACAGAACTTGTCCTGAGCATGTATGTCAAGCTGTGTGTGTGTGTGTGTGTGTGTGTGAGAGAGAGAGAGAGAGAGTACACATTTCTGCTTATGTTTTTTTTTTTCTGTTGTTTGTTGCAAATTTTGATGCCTTGATGACAGGGGTAGGGGGCTCCCATATAAAGCAATGTGGCTTCCCCACTCAAATTCAGATGCAGTGTGCTTTCCATGGTGGGTTTGAACAAAACCAAAACTAGGAACAGTTTGGCTCTGGATGTAACGCTATTATCATGACAGTGCTTTATGTGGGAATTATACCACACAATAAAAAATCAGGCATCAAAATGTGCAGCAAGAGCATTTTACAACAGAAAAGCAGAAACATAAGCTGAAATGTGTGCTCTCTATCTATCACACTCACACACACACACACACACACACACAGCTTTACATATGTGTACATGCTAGGTAAGTATATAAATCCTTTATGTATATAATATTTTAGTATTGTACATTAATTGCTGCTGTTCAGTTGGCACGATTTGAAACAGAAGTTTCTTTTTATTTTTGATATATTTGTATTTTTAAATACATAAATCTTTTTATTTTATTGGAATGAATTTGTCTTTCATCAGATTTGCCAGATGTTATCATTTCTATTTGTGCTGGTCAATTATGAACAATAGGTAAAATTGAACATACTTAAACTTTATTATTGCTGTAAATATTTGAGTTGCTCCTCCCCTTTGACTTGCCCCGCCCCTTTGAGTGACTCCTCCCCGTTTGAGTGGCCCCTCCCCTAATCTCACTCCAAACTTTCGCTATAACTTGAGAGCCCTGCAAATGTGGTCTTGTTCAACATTTTACTACAAAGTCTGTTATTTGATGCCATTTTCACTTTGTACAAAGTGAAGAAGCACTGTGTGACCAAAAGAGGGCACTAATACTCTGCAATTGTTGTGCGTGTTCTCCCACGTGCATGATGTGCTTCACCGCGTTCACAGTGTGTTTACGGTGCGTTTACCCTGGCGCAGATTTAAGTTTATTAAAATGATACCAGTTATCTCTACTGTGGTCGTTCAGAAACAAAGCATCTTTCCAACCGTAATTGTGTGTAGGCTATATACGTTAATTATATTGGCTGCTGAACGCACGCAGTACACAACAGCTACAAAATTATACTGCACTTTTAAATAAACTAATATAATACATAATGTTAAAATGTCAAATTACAGAGTAGAGGAACAGCATAGATGATTTAAAAAATCTCCTTTATTTTTCTACTAGGTTGCTTCAAAAGTGGAATGGAAACTGTGGTGCTATTTAACATAAAATAATTCAATAAAATGTATTAAAATAATCATTAAGTGTATTTGTATTATTTAAAGTGAGCTATTATGTAACTAGCATATGTTGTACTTAAATGTTATGTATTACTGCTGAAGTAATTTAGATTTCAAACGAACAAATCTATGTTTTTCTGTTACATTTATATTAAACTGAATCTCCTCTGGGATGTATACTGTATCTGTAAAGTAGTAAGCATATGGTAAAATGGTAACCATACTGTATATATGTTACCCTGGACCACAAAACCAGTCTTAAGTGTCAGTTTTTCGAAATTGAGATTTCTACATCATCTGAAAGCTGAATAAATAATCTTTCCATTGATGTATGGTTTGTTAGGATAGGACAATATTTGGCTGAGATACAACTATTTGAAAATCTGGAATCCGAGGTTGCTAATAAATCAAAACATTGAGAAAATCGCCTTTAAAGTTGTCCAAATGAAGTTCTTAGCAATGCATATTACTAATCAGAAATGAAGTTTTGATATATTTATGGTAAGAAATTTAAAAAATGTCTTCATGGAACATGATCTTTACTTAATATCCTGATGATTTTTGGCATAAAAGGAAAATCTATAATTTTGACACAATATATTTTTGGCTATTATTACAAATATACTGGCGACTTAAGACTGGTTTGTGCTCCAGGGTCACATATGGATATAATGTGGCCTTTATTATATGAAAAGTGACAGTAGCCTATCATTTCACCATTTTTGGATAGGATATGTCCCTTTCCAGCTATAATATATTAGGGACATCTGTGCTTTCCAGTTCTTCTAAGTAAATAAATTGTCTGAAATTCATATATAGACTAAAATAATTAACACACATCTAATATAGCCCATATATACATATATATATATTAGAACTTACCCATTCTAAGACTTTGATGAAGCCCAAAGGGACTTTCCAGCACCCTGAACTGCTTAGTGGCAACCAACTGTCAAAAAAAAACAGCATTTGACAAACGTTAGACATACACACAGAGATACACACACACACACACACACACACACACACACACACACACACACACACACACACCCACACACACACACACACACTCCACTTTATATTGTAACTGTGCTTCATCACTATCAGCTCTAGTCTTGTACTAGTGATGGTTAACTCTACTAATGAGAGCAGGTCGCCCCCTGGTGTCCACTTTCATCATTTATTCTCTCAGCCAAAACTCACTCATCTGTGATTTTAATAAAGACATGTTCAGATGCAGATGACTTCATGTTTTTAATCAGTACATAAATACATTTTCCATCATATACTGTGTGACATCTTTAAAATCATCTTAGAAAATATCAAAAATATGCTTCTTGTATTTGAAGTTCTCTTTACAAAAACATAGAAGGTCCTTTACAAACGTCTGATTCTGTGGCAGCGCTGGACTGAACTTCTCGGATGCGGTGGCTTGTCAGTAGTTTTTGGTTTCTCTCTTTATTTAAAGGGTGATGTGATCAGATGCTGTGGCTCGTTCCCCGGCGGAGCCGCTGTGAAGAACAGCGATGTGATTTCCATCAGAAGCCCTCCGGGTGTTTCTGCCGGCTGAAGCTCAGTGATGAGATGAAGATGATGGGCGTATGAGAGACCTGCAGGGGACAGAGCAGAAGGTCCAGCATCAGCACCACAGACAGAAGAAGAAGATCATCAGCGCTGTGGATGAGAAATCAGATGCTGCTGTGTAGGAGACGCTCATGAGAATATTGATTTCTGTCCTCCTACAGATCTGCAGATGAGCTTCTCTGAAAACACAGGCCAAATTTGTTTCATAACAGCGTCTCATGTCTTTCCTGAGAACATCACGTCTGTCCTTCTCTTCATAACGTCCTTGAATCTGTATTAGACCAGTGTCACTCATATACTATCATAGCTTTTGAATTAGAATTTATTTTTCATTTTAATTTTACTTAACATTTTAGTAATTTTGTTGTTTTTTTATTTTGTATTAGTATTTATTTGCATATATAGTTTTAGTTATTTTAGTATTTTAACTTAAACTAAAAAAAAAATAAGGGATAACGCTTTGGAAACTAGTTTAATTGTTTTAAATATTTTTACTTTTTACTGTTTTTTCATTTTGTTGCCTGGGAAACTAGCTGAAATAAAAATTGATATTTTTTCACATCAAGTAATTATTATTATTTTTTATTGTGTTGCCTGGGAAATTAGCTGAAATAAAATGTATATTATTTTAAATATTTTCATTTTAAGTAATGATTTTTTTTGTTGTTTTTTTAACTGTTTTTTTTATTGTATTGTCTGTGAAACTAGCTAAAATAAAACGTATAATTTATTTCAGTAATTGTTTTTATTTCAAGTAATTATTATTGTTTTATTATTGTTTTACTTACACTTGTAGTTGCTGATAATATCCCTGTATTAGACATGTTCAGCCTGCTGCTGTGAAGCACTGATCAATGCTGGATTCACTGAATTAATCGCATCTACTACCGTATCTTCATGATCTCTAAATGAACGGCCCTCAGTGATCTCTGATGTTTTCATCTCACTGCTGAAACAATACAGATATTAAAGGACCCTTTTCACAGTTTCACAGTTTTCAGAAGTCATCATAGTTGATAAAATCCATGACAGTATTTCTAAGACTTCATAAAAGAGGAAAAATATGTTCAGATATAGTCAGAGGAGAGACAGATTGCAAATTACTCACACAGCAGTGTTAACTAGTTTAATTCTATTGAAGTGTCAGAAAGAACAAAGTATAGTGTTAGAAACCCATAATCTTTTTTTTTTTAATTGTTAAATATTGTTAAAGATTTATGATGTTAATAACTGTGGAAAAGCATCACAGTCTGTGGAAAGCGTCCATTGAGAATAAGATGAGAAATGTGTGTAATATTGAGAGGATCGAGTCACTCGATCTCCCTCCAAAGCTCTCATCTCAACAACAGCTGGATTTTTATGATGCTTTTAACAACCTGATGGCCAAAATGAACACGCTCAATGAGACGTTTTTAACTCAAATACCATAGAGTCCATAAGAATCCATAATAACTCTTCCTCCAGTGGAAAAGTGTTCTGGTCTGAATCAGGAGAGAAATCTGCACAGATCAAAACAGCTCTAAACAAATATATGGCTGGATTTTGATGTGAGAGACAACAGGAGATGCACTTTTTCACTGGAGGAAGAGTTATTATGGACTCGTATTAAAATGTCTTAATGCTGGATTTGTTTCAGCTTTTGTGTTCTCCAGATGTTAACTGATGGACTGGAGTGCTGTGGATTATTGTGATGTTTTATCAGCTGTTTGGACTCTCATTCTGACGGCACCCATTCACTGCAGAGCATCCATTGCTGAGACAATGATGCAGAGACACATTTCTCCAAACCTGATGAAGAAACAAACTCATCCTGATCTCAGATGAGAACATTTCTGGTTGAACTATTCCTTTAATGATGAAGGAAGGCATAATAAATGTGTCCCTGGAGCACAAAAGCAGTCTTAAGTCGCTGGGGTATATTTGTAGCAATAGCCAACAATACATTGTATGAGTCAAAATTATACATTTTTCTTTTACGCCAAAAATCATTAGGATATTAAGATCATGTTCCATGAAGATATTTTGTAAATTTCCTACCGTAAATATATCAAAACTTCATTTTTGATTAGTAATATGCATTGCTGAGAACTTCATTTGAACAACTTTAAAGGAGATTTTCTCAATATTTAGATTTTTTTGCATTTTTTGAAATATCGGCATCGGCCGATAATTTTTTTGTTTGATCGATGTGTTCGAGGTGGGACTTTTATTTTGACAGCGCTGAGAACGGCAGCACCTGAGCACACAGCGTTCACATTCCCCCTCTTCATTGTTTGCTGTCACAGTTTAACAGTTCTGTCTAATACGGATAGAAGTCTGTCTAATAATCAGATAGAATGCTAAACAAAGGAATTAAAAGGTAGGCTATGCAAAAAAGTATTATACATTATAAGTAATAGAAAGGCAAACATAATACTTTCTCGTTTACTGTACCCTCAGCATTCAGCAAATACGCATTTATATAATTTAAACAGATCATTGAATGTCTAAAAAACATTTAATTACAGAAAACCTTGCAGACTTAGTCAGATCCAGCTGTGAGATCGCATAAAGTGTGTATTTGTATACTGCATTATCGGTCGGTCCGTACGAATAGAATGAAGACAGGAGAAGCGAATCATTTTCAAATTATTTCAAATTTCTTAAATATTAATTATAATAAATAAAAATGATATATATCGGCTTTATATCGGTCACCCTGCTCTCTAAGATATCGGTATCGGCTGTAAAAAAACAATATCGGCCCACTAGTTTTATGATCTCGTGTTCTGATGTTTCTTTACAGAAAACCATAATGTTAATGTTTATAATATCTTAATATCTTCATGCCTTAGAGTTGTATTTATCAGATAAGAGCTGTGCGATAATATAGTTACATTTTGGGGTGATATAAACAATAATGCAGATGAGATTTGCGATATATCACTTTACGAGAGTGTGCTGTGTGCACCAAACTAAAAAAAATGTTCTAAGAACGTTTTTCTAACGTTCCCATTAAGTTATTTCTGAACATTCAAACGTGCATTTTTAAAATAGTTTTTATAAAAGTTTTTTCTTGGTTATATGAACGTTAAGGGAACATTCCGCTTTATCATTTTGCGATCATTATGGGAACGTTACTGTTTAATAATCTTTGAATGTTCTGAAACAAGTATAGCAACATTTAAAAAACATCCAACTAAAACATTTCAGTAATGTTCCATGAACTGTGTATAAGCAACGTTTTTGTGCTAACATTTTGAGAACATTATTAAAGACCAGATAACTTCGAACAAACGTTCTGTTAACGTTGCTGGTTCATAACTTTCATAAGGAAGCGTTATTATGGATCACTGACTAATATTTTAGTTAGAAATGTCTTAATGCTGGATTTGTTTGAGCTTCTGTCTTCTCCAGATGTTAACTGATAGACTGGAGTGGTGTGGATTATTGTGATGTTTTTATCAGCTCTCGTTCTGACGGCACCCATTCACTGCAGAGCATCCATTGCTGAGACAGACACCAGACGCTCTAGAGACACGATTCATTATATAACTGCGATATCAAATCGATACCTGAAGGATCAGTCATGAATGACCTCTGATGTTCAGCATAAAGAGCACATGGATTCAATTTATCCAAACTGACTAACAAAACAGAAAACAAGCGACTCCTCCACTGCTGCCATAATTAATTTATACAGACGCTGAACAATTCATGTGTACGTGTTTCCATAAATACTGTAGCATGAACAGATACTGTACGTGATGAAGAGCTACAAACATTTCAGACTCAATCATGATTCTGAACAAACAGAAAAAAACAACCTCAGGATCACCACACAACCAATTCATAACTCCAATCTACAGCTACTATAAGTATGCAGTTTCCCAGCTAACAAATGAAACATTATTTCCCAATGTTCTCTGAAAATGTTTTAAAAGGTGTTTTTTTTCTTGGTTATTGTGAACATTAAGGTTTATCGTTTTGAAATCATTATGGGATCGTTACTTTTGAATGTTCTCTGAAACAAGTAGCGACATTTTAAAAATGTAACATTTCTGTGCGATGCATTTTGAGAACATTATTCAAGACTGAGTTTGAACAAATGATCTATTAATGTTATTGGGAGAACAATTGTTCATAACTTTAAGAGAACCTTGCCAGAACGTTCCCTGTTAGCTAGGTTTTACCCACACACCCAGCTAACAGGGAATGCTCTCAGAACATTTTGGAAAGGTTCTTACAGAGTTATGAACCAGTAATGTTAATAGTTCAAAGTTACTTAATAATAATGTTCTCAAAACATTAGCACAGAAATGTTATTGATACATTGTTTGCGGAATGTTTTTTTCCTTTGGATGTTTGTATAATGTTTTTTTTTAAAAAATGTTACTTGTTTCAGAACGTTCAGAGAACATTCAAAAGTAACATTCCCATAATGTTTGGAAATGATACAATGTAAGACAGCACAGGTACGTCTGCAAGATGTCTGTTAAAGATCACCTGATCTGGAAAGCATCTGCTGTGTACAAACATCTGACAGATGTCAGCTTTACATACAATCTAAATCATAAACATCTTAAAGACATCTAATAAACGTCTATTTGACATCTGGTAGGAGACGTCCTATAGACATATTGCAGATGAACAAACACTCTAAAAATACATCTTGCAGATGTCAAATAGACGTCTCCGTGATGCTATTAACGTTCGTATAACCAAGAAAACATTCAGAAATAACATTTTTATAACTTAATGCACTGCAAAAAATGATTCTCTTACTTAGTGTTTCTGTCTTGTTTTCTAGTATAAATATCTAAACATTCTTGAATCAAGATGAATTTACTGTACAAGTAAAATGACTTAAAATATTAAGTCTTGTTTTCTGTAAAACAAAAAAACAAAAAACAAATTTTGTGAGTTTTTGCTTAAAACAAGCAAAAATATCTACCAATGGAGCAAGAAAAGTAATCTTGTTTAGCCTTTGAATTAAGATTATTTTTCTTGCCCCATTAGCAGATATTTCTGCTTGTTTTAAGCAAAAACTAACAAAATTTTGATTATTCTTGTTAGAAAACAAGACTTAATATCTTAAGTCATTTTACTTGTACAGTAAATGCATCTTGATTCAAGAATGTTTAGATATTTATACTAGAAAACAAGACAAAAACACTGAGTAAGAGAATCATTTTTTTTGCAGTGTGGGAACATTAGCAAAATGTTCTTAGAACATATTTGTTAGTTTGGTACATACTGTACTCTCTTGTAAAGTGATATATGCTATTGCAAATCTCATCTGATTATTTCATTGCAAAATGTAACTATATTAATGCACAGCTATAATCTGATAAATGCGACTATAAGGCATGAAGATATATTATAAACATTAACATGGTTTTCTGTAAAGTTGCTTTGAAACAACTCATCCTGACTCATGTGATGTAGAAATGACTTGTTTCAGGGTGTAAATGTTTAATTCGAGACATAAGAGCAAATTGAGAATAACAGTTACTGCTGCTCTAGTTCATATCTGAACACTGAATGAGTGACAGCTGTCAATCACACGAGCCGAGTCAGAAAAGAGTCGAATCTTTGAATCTGACTCACACGAGTGAAGCCCAGAGGTCTGTGATGATGATGTCGAGCATCAGAGAGTAAATGTCATGTTTACACGAGGCCTCGATGGACCTCATCTTCATCATCATCATTATCCTCAGCGCTTATAACGCTCGGCACGCACCTCTTTGAGTTCCTTCGCCACATCCTTCAGGTCTCCCAAGATGTTCTCGAGATCCTCCACGATGCTCCTGATCTGTCGTTTGACCCGAACTTTACTGACGCCTCCGTCCTCCGCCGCCGCCGCCGCGCTAACGGACATCCTCCGAAGCGGAGCGCGTCACGGCTGTGCGGCGCGTCTGCTCGTGGAGATCACGCATGTTGACGCTCGCATGTTGTCCTCAGACGCAGAAGAATCTCGAGCTGCGCGACGCGTCCACACGCGCATGCGCGCTGCTTACACAAACACTGACGCTGGAGACCTCATGAATGATACACAAAACATATCAGAAATCATTATTTATGAGCAGAGATGGGTAGCAGCTAATCTGGACTACGTAATCAGATTACAAACATTAAATTACATTTTAAAATAGCTACTCGTAATCAGACTACAGTAACTTTAATTATGGATTACATGATATCTAGTGCTGTCAAATGATTAATCGCGATTAATCGCATCCAAAATAAAAGTTTTTGTGTACATAATATATGTGTGTGTACTGTGTATATTTATTATGTATATATAAACACACAGACATACAGTATATATTTTGAAAATATTTACATGTATTTACACGTATATATATTTATATTAATATAATTTAAGTTATATATAAATATATTTAATATATAAACATTACATATTTTTCTGAAATATATACATACATTATATATTCATAATAGATATACACAGTACACACACATATATTATGTAAAACAAAAACTTTTATTTTGGATGCGATTAATCGCGATTAATCGTTTGACAGCACTAATATTTACACAATCATAATCCTCCCTAATTCCTCTTTTTCATCTTTTTAATTTTCCTTTCTTAAATAGCCTACTGCTTATTTAAAGTCTTCCAGTTTTGTGGACATCCACACAGAGATCAGTCACAGCATTTCAAACACATTAAAATGCACAACTTTTTTGTCTTCTGATCCTCTTTCTAATATATTTTTATTTAAAGTACGCCTGAGATTTTAAAATAAATATTTTAATTATGAAGTATCACATTTGCATGTTCGTTAGTTATGGACATGCAGGTAAACAAATAAAATATATCATTTTTTTCAGTAGCCTAAGTGTTTTATTTTTTCATTTTAAAATTATTTGTTTTAATTTAACATTTTTATGATTTAATTAATTATTAGCTTTTCATTAAACTCATAAATTCCCTTCATTTCCTTCACAAACCTTAGTTTGGGAAACCTTGACGTAATATAGTGTTTAATGCACTTCATGTTGTTCATGACAACAAATGGAATATATTTTCTTACTCTTTGTATTTAACATTAAAGGGGTCATGACATGGATTTTTTTATTATTTGAATACGTTCCTTGAGGTTTACTTATAATTTTAATAAAGTTTTTTGCGCACACACACACACACACACAAAAACAAATATGTGGAAAAAATGATTATTTTCGACCCTCATTCTGAGCCTCTCTCTAAAACGACCTGTCTTAAGGGGCGTGTCCTTTAAGGCTCGTCAGTAATCAGCTGCTGTTATGATTGGCTGACATCACTGCATATGAAACAGTGTCACCGCCTCCTCACTATTGCATGTTTTGAGTGTTTTGACAACATGATCAAAATAAAACAATCATTTCCAGACAAAGCGTTATGAAATCATTTCCTTACGGTTTGTGATGCAGATCTATCCACTTCATCTTTCAACAAATGTTTATTTGTGACTCTTCATGACACTGTGCCTCGATTACAAAACAAAATCCTCAGACACGATCCGAGACGCCATTAAAATAAACTACGCTGGGCTTCTTCTGATATCTGTACAAAGATGAGAACGAGCTGTTTAACCCAAACGTGTCAAAGCGAAGGATCTTTCACTGTATTTGTGCTGCTGACTGTGTTAGAAAGAGAACACACATCTGTAACTGTATCCAGTGTAGACAAGATAGCGCAGTGATTGTAGTTTATATTTGCTTTTAACACGATTCGACACTCGCATTATTCAGCGTGATCAAGTGTTAGCCGTTAGCGACTGAACGCCAGTGGGCGGGGCCTATAGAGAGAAAAAGACTATTGGTCGATGTCTTGCTCTGGAGGCGTGTTTATGCAAATGTTTGTGCTCAGGTGATGTCATCTTGCCCCTCAGATCCAAACGAGCCGTTTTTGGAGCTTGATTAAATAAATGCTTTGTTTATAATGAGGAGGAGGTTTTAAGCTATGAAACTTCCAGGATGTTTTAAAGCTACAAACACCTCTTATATGCCAAAAGATCAATGCAAATTTGATTTCTGATGCCATGACCCCTTTAAGGAAACATTCCATTTGATCAAACATTACAAACATATTGAATTTGAATGTTTTCATTCTGAAACTAGAATTAATGTTTACGTTAGATGAACCAACTAAAATCTTCAGAAAAATGTTCCATGAACAATGTATAGCTAATTACCATTTTTGTGCTAACGTTTTGAGAACATGATTAAAGACCAGATAACTTTGAACAAACATTCTATTAACATTACTGGAAAAACATTTGTTCTTAACTTTGAGAGAACCTTGTTAGAAAGTTAGCTAAAGATTTGAGAACATTCCCTGTTAGCTGAGACTATAAATACAAATGCAATTTAATTATGCTGAATTTTTTTCTTTTTTGTAATATATCACATATAAAATGTCATTATTGGCAGCCAATCAGAAACGCTCTTTGCCTGTCAGTCATTTTGGGTATAGGGGTTTCTGACATCGGATTGGCTGAAGTAGATTTTAGAGGGCGGGGCTTTAAAAAAGAAAAGGTGTTTACTCCCGCAACTTACATCTAACAAAGAATTATAAAATAAAATATTAATACAAGTACAAAACGAATAGAGTTGAAACTTACAAATATACTGTTTTTAGTCAAATGATACTAAATCTGTACAGTCAGCACTTTAAGTTAGTTTCTATCAAAGCGCTGTACAATATGACTATCAGCTATATGCTTTTGTAGGTTATATGCAAATAATACATTCAAATTTATGTAAATATTCCTCACTCAGAACCGATAAACCATATCGAGAACCGTACATTTCACACAAACGGCAGATTTCACAATTTTACACATTAACACTCTCACTGATTCTGTAAAAGAGCAGCTCAAACATCAGCTGTGACACTGTTTATATTCAGCATTATTATTCATCACTATAAATATAACGCGCACAAATAAGAGTTACGTGCCGCCTGGTGGAGTGAAGACGCGCGGATCTGATTGGCCGCTGCTCGGTGACGTCACCGCGCCGTTCGCGGAAGTGGGGTAAAAGTCACGGCGTAGCGTTTCACTGCAGATCCGTCCGCAGACTTTTAGACTAAAAACATACACCTCCTCAATCATCATAAACATAAAAACATACAATATCTGAAGATGTCAGCGCCTTTGACTTTCGACGGCAGAGTTGTGCTGGTGACCGGAGCCGGAGGAGGTCAGTTTATCATCATAAACTCACGCATTTATGCAAATAATGCAAATATGTTACTGCAGAATCCATTAATAGAGTGATATAATGAGTGTTGCAGAAGTTTAATGCGTTAATGCATCAGACAGACGCTTTCTGTGCAGTAAACAGAGAACATAAACCACAAACTTCTGTATTATTTACATTTTATGTTGCAAGTTACTGCTGACGCATTAATGTAGATGTTTTATATTTATTAACGTGCATTATTTTGGTCAGAATGTTAAGCTTAAAGGCCTTTCTAAGTACTTAAGCGTGCTTTTTGGCAGCTTTTCTGTGTCGATCAAAGTACAAAGAGCAGATAAGAGTCAATGACTCTGCGCTCATGATGGTGTGATTCAGTTCAGATAAGGCAGATATTCATAAATCACTCAGATAATTATGATAATCGTGTTAATCGTGTGTGTTTTGCAGGTTTGGGGAGGGAATATGCGCTGGCGTTCGGTCAGAGAGGAGCCGCTGTGATCGGTGAGTCGCTGTGATCGAATCATTGATTCAGTTCAAGTGAGTCGCGACTCACGATTCGCTCTCTGTTCTTAACAGTCAATGATCTGGGAGGAGATATTAAAGGAGGTGGCAGGAGCTCAGCAGCCGCTGATAAAGTGGTGGAGGAGATCAGAGCTAAAGGAGGCAAAGCCGTGGCCAATTACGGTCAGTGATGATGAATCGATTCCAGCTCAGATGTGCAGTAACATACCTGTGATTCACATGTGTGTTCATGATGATCAGACCTCTGGTTTCTTCACTGATTCACAGATTCAGTGGAAGACGGTGAGAAGCTCATCCAGACGACGCTGGACGCGTTTGGCCGAATAGGTGCATTTTCCAGATCTGCAATATGATTTAATATATTTATTTGTGCATCATCTCCAGTATTTCTGTAGAGTGCATTAGAGTCTGTCCACCTTGTCAGTGGCGTTGGTTCCGGAACTATTTTTTCCATTTATTTTTTTTCCATTGGAATTTTAAAAGTCTTTTTTTTTTTAAAGCATTAAAAGCCATGAAACACACCAACCTGCTAAAAGGACAATCACAACATTAAAAAAGATTTGGTAACACTTTACTTATATATAATGCATTATAAAAATAGTTAAAAATAATAGCCTTTATATGTAATACATTATAAAAATAGTAAAAAAAAAAACAACCTTTTATATATAATGCATTATAAAAATAGTTTTAAAAAATAGCCTTTATATATAATGCATTATAAAAATAGTTAAAAAAAAAATACCTTTTATATATAATGCATTATAAAAATAGTTTTAAAAAATAGCCTTTATATATAATGCATTATAAAAATAGTTAAAAAATAGCCTTTATATATAATGCATTATAAAAATAGTTAAAAAAAAAAACCTTTTATATATAATGCATTATAAAAATAGTTTTAAAAAATAGCCTTTATATATAATGCATTATAAAAATAGTTAAAAAATAGCCTTTATATATAATGCATTATAAAAATAGTTTTAAAAAATAGCCTTTATATATAATGCATTATAAAAATAGTTAAAAAAATAGCCTTTATATATAATGCATTATAAAAATAGTTATAATGCATTAATTATTCCTTGTAATGCAGCTTATAATGCATTTTATGATCTAATGAATAATTGTAACCACAGTTATAATACATAATACTGATCTATCCGTTATTACACCTTTAGAAAGTATAATGCATTAAAGCACAAGACAAACAAACCTTCAAATATTATAATGCATTTTAACTTTGGTTACACTTATTTATGAAAATTTTTGATTGTATCTGTAGAAACAACATTTTACGTTTATTGCAAAATATGCATATATACACACACACATACATATATACATATATATATATATATATATATATATATACATACATACACACATACACACACACACACAAGTATTGAAGTATTTTGACTTGCTTGACGTGACTCTGATTGGTGGAATTTTCTGTGCAGAGCATCATGGGTAATTTAGTTTTCAATATGATAATTTTAAAAATAAATGTAATAATGAGAACAGGTTTCACTGTGGAGAAAATGAATGGAGCTTTTGCTTCCGGAACAACTATTGCGCTCTACTCTTTTGCATTTTAGTGCAAATAAAATACTAAACGTGCAGAAGGAATTATTGTATTAATGTCTGACAGTGCTGTTTTCTGAGTGCTCACGAGCAGTTTGTGTTGTTTTTCAGATATCGTGGTGAATAACGCCGGGTAAGTGGAAGCTTGTGAGCAGTGCTGGGGGTAATGTATTACAAGTACTGTGAGTTACGTAATCAGATTACTTTTTTAAAGTAACTAGTAAAGTAACACATTACTTTTTAGTTTAGAGAGAAAAATCTGAGTTACTTTTTCAAATAAGTCACAGCAGTTACTGTGTTTCTGATGTATTGACGGACAGCTCTGTGTTGCCATGTTGAGAGAAATCAGGAGTAGGGTTGCAAAAAGGTGGAAACATTCCAGAAATTTTGGAAACTTTGCAGGATTTTTTGGAATCTTCCAGGAATTATGATCTTACTTTAGTTTTGACTGAATATCAACATGTATTTACTCATCTCACCTGCACAAAAACACATTCAGTGTTCCTCAAAATCAATAAAAACACTCAAATACAAACTCAGAATATTATAATATGTTAAATACGATAAATATCATTTATGTATTTAATCCCATTTTTTATTAACCAATGTCTTTGCTGCTGACCTTTGATGATCCAATTCAACCATACTAATAAGCAGAAATGACACATTTGTGTTTATTTTGTAAAAGAAATGTTTACATTTGTAAAAGAAATTTTTTATATTAAAAACAAACAAGCAAGCCGTGCCCAGATTTACACAGTAACTCAAAAGTAACGTATCGCATCACTTTCCGTAAAAAGTAACTAAGTAACGTAATTAGTTACTTTTTTTAGGGAGTCATACAATATTGTAACGCATTACTTTTAAAAGTAACTTTGCGACACTGGTTGTGTTGGGTGACTGAGCTGTGATTCTGCTGTTTTCTGAAGGATCCTGCGGGACCGATCCTTCGCCAGGACCAGCGACGTGGACTGGGGTACGTATCAACAGAATCAGCTAATAGCAAATAAAGATCAGGGCCCATTTTATCTCACCACTAAGAGTTCTCCTAAATAGCAGTAAAAGTTTTTAAAACTTAAAACTATTCACAAAGCTGCTGAGACAAACTTGTGCTGAGGAATAGAGAGAAGTCTTAAGCTCAGAGTAAGGGGGCGGAGTTTACCTCGTTGCTATGGATGATGTCATCAAGCTTATTAACTATGCACACAGTGATTGGCTGATAGTCTCTGTCTGAGATTTGACCAAAAAGCATTAGGATATTAAGATCATGTTCCATGAAGATATTTAGTAAATTTCCTACCATAAATATATCAAAACTTAATTTTTGATTAGTAATATGCATTGCTAAGAACTTCATTTGAACAACTTTAAAGGAGATTTTCTCAATATTTTGATTTTTTTGCACCCTCAGATTCCAGATTTTCAAATAGTTGCATCTCATAGCTGTATATCTAGTTGTGTAAAACAAGGATATAATCAAAGGAAAATTTAGAGTAGGGATAACCTCCAAAACCAAAGGCGATACCTTTATAAAAGCTCATTATCGTCAAATGTTTACGCTCCGAGGCAGATTTCCAGAAACAGTTATTTTAGGATAGTTTGTGGCTTCGGACTCCTCTTCACTGCTCCTAACCTCTCACAGATTTAGGAGCTAGATTTAGTGCTTAAACACTTTGTGAAATACTCTTAGAGCAAACATTTAGAACTGACACTAATATTTTCTCCTAAATCGGTGAGTTATGAGCTACTTTAGCCTGAAGATGTTTAGTGAACCTCCCGCCGCTGTGTTTCAGACCTGATTCAACGAGTGCACCTGAGGGGCTCCTTCCTCGTCACACGGGCCGCCTGGAACCACATGAAGAACCAGAAGTTTGGGAGGTTTGTGCAGATCTGTGAAAGCCGTCTGTGTTCTCCCCAGCCGACGGTCACGGCTCTCGACTCTGTTCTCAGGATCATCATGACGTCGTCCGCAGCAGGGATCTACGGGAACTTCGGCCAGGCCAACTACAGCGCGGCCAAGCTGGGTCTGCTGGGGCTGTCCAACACGCTGGCCATCGAAGGACAGAAGTACAACATCCACTGCAACACGGTCGCTCCCACCGCAGGATCCCGCCTCACCGAGACCGTCATGCCTCCAGGTTCAACATCTCAAATACACCACTACAAGACCACAACTCGAAGCATTGAATTGTTGTTTTTTCTGCCAATGGGGTAAGAAAAATAATCTAGTTTAGCCTTTGAATTAAGATTATTTTTCTTACCCCATTGGCAGATATTTCTGCTTGTTTTAAGCAAAAACTCGCAAAATCTTTATATATTTTTACAGAAAATAAGTCATTTTACTTGTCCAATAAATGCATCTTGATTCAAGAATGTTTAGATATTTATGCTAGAAAACAAGACACAAACACTAAGTAAGAGAATCATTTTTTTTTGCAGTGTATACGCCATATGACATGGTTAATTCAGTGTATTTATTTGCTTTATTTGACATATTCTTCATTGTATATAATTGTAATTATTATAATTAATTTTAGAGATACTGCCTGCTGTTGTTATTATTTTATTGTATTTATTTTCTCTCATTTATTGTCTCCTTTATTACTTTGGAGTTGTAATTATATTCTGTATTTTACACATCTAAAATGCTTTGGCAATACTATAACACAAATGTCTCTCTATTTCTATCTCTCTGTCTCAAGTTCAAGTTGCTTTATTGGCATGACATTTGTGTTATAGTATTGCTGAAGCATTTTACATGTGTAAAATACAGAATAT
>JAFVLL020013629.1:32500-41024 GCA_021397915.2 Tor tambroides | reverse complement strand
ATGTGAGTGTGTGTTTGTTGATGTGTGTGTGTTATATGGGAGTGTGTGGATGTTGATGTGTGTGTGTTATATGTGAGTGTGTGTTTGTTGATGTGTGTGTGTGTTTGGTGTTCAGGCAGCTCTGTACAGACTGAGCGGTGACTGGAACCCGCTGCACATCGACCCCAGTTTCGCTGCGATGGGAGGTAAAGACGCTCTTTAACAGGAAGTGTGGCTGTTAAAAGATTCCAGATTAATATGCAGAGTCAACCAATGGAGTGAGTTTGGGGCGGGACTATCAGTTTGACTGACCAATGACAGAACCCGTTTGGAGGCAGAATAACACACTTCAGCTTTTAAACAGCCTCTGATTGTTGAAGCTTGATCTTGAAATGATCCTCAGGATTCAAGTCTCCCATCCTGCACGGCCTGTGTTCGTTTGGCTTCGCCGCTCGTCACGTTCTGAAGCAGTACGCAGGGAACGACGTGTCCAGATTCAAGTCCATCAAGGTAAAACAGCATCGACACCGAGATGGGACGGGATTCCACTTTAATGACTAGGGCTGTCAATTTAACCTGTTTATTTGGGTGCAGTTAAGACTGATTGCATGATGAAGTCTATCAGGATGCAGTTATATGAGCCTAAAGTTCAAGATACGAGCACAAAAAAATAAATGAGCCTCTTATATTTATATCATAGGGTATAGTTTAGCAATATCACACCAGCAAGAGTGCTGTTTCTCCCTAATATCTGCACCACTGCAAATGTGATAGTGATTTATACAACAAGATCAATAAACAAGAAGTTCATATTGTGTTTAAGACTCAATATTATCCGCTTTTGCTCAATATTGCAAATGAAAACAATTCCAATCAAAGCCACGGCAGAACTGTTGAGCGTCGCCGAGAAACACACAGTGGTGATTCGTTACTGAATTAATCCACAGCTTTGAACAAATCAAGTGAGTCAGTGATTCAGTGACTTGTTCATAAAGGCAGTTTCTTGACTCATTTCTGAATGAGTCAGCCGTTTGAATGAATCAAGTGAGTCAGTGATTCAGTGACTCGTTCATAAAGGCAGTTTCTTGATTCATTTCTGAATGAGTCAGCCGTTTGAATGAATCAAGTGATTCAGTGATTCAGTGACTCGTTCATAAAGGCAGTTTCTTGATTCATTTCTGAATGAGTCAGCCGTTTGAATGAATCAAGTGATTCAGTGATTCAGTGACTCGTTCATAAAGGCAGTTTCTTGACTCATTTCTGAATGAGTCAGCCGTTTGAATGAATCAAGTGATTCAGTGATTCAGTGACTCGTTCATAAAGGCAGTTTCTTGATTCATTTCTGAATGAGTCAGCCGTTTGAATGAATCAAGTGATTCAGTGATTCAGTGACTCGTTCATAAAGGCAGTTTCTTGATTCATTTCTGAATGAGTCAGCCGTTTGAATGAATCAAGTGAGTCAGTGATTCAGTGACTCGTTCATAAAGGCAGTCACTTGCATCATTTCTGAATGAATCAGTCGTTTGAACGAATCGGTTAATTTAATGATTCACTCATTAAGACAGCAACTCGCTGCATATACTGGCACTTTAGTTTCATATTTACAGTATCATTTCAATTAAAAAAAAATTCATATTTAAATATTCATTTTTATTTTTATTTATGCAAAGTTTAATAAAAATATTTCTTTGTAAAGCTACTTTTTGTAATGTCTGTTCAATGCTTTTCTCATTTATCACAATAATGACTTTAAGTGATCTTTCGGGGGGTGAATTCTCAGTCCAAACTGATGTGATTAATTTGATTAATTAACCCGGTTAGCCCTGTTAATAACCCTGATCTGTGCTTCAGGTGCGTTTCGCGAAGCCCGTGTATCTGGGACAGTCTCTGCAGACGGAGATGTGGAAGGAAGCGAACAGAATTCACATCCAGTGCAAGGTGAGGACGCGCTCGCTCTCCCAGAATGCCCTGGGCCAGAGTTCTGTTCTGTTTGTGAAGTCAGCAGCGCTCGCAGTGATCTGTTCTGGCGTTCTAGGTCAAGGAGTCGGGCGATGTGGTGCTGTCTGGAGCGTATATAGATCTACACACAGAAGCGTCTGTCAGCGCCGAGCTGCCGCAGGCACGTCTCTCACTCTTAACACAGTCTGTGCTCAGACTCGCTGCCAGCAGACCCTGATGATGTGTTCATTCACAGACCGACGGCCTGCAGAGCGACCTGGTGTTCGCTGAGATCGGACGCAGGATCAGAGACGCGGGAGACGAGCTGGTGAAGAAGGTCAACGCTGTGTTTGGATGGGAGATCTGCAAAGACGGCAGAACCGTCCGAGAGTGGAGTGAGTGACGGACACAACATCATCATCATCATCATCATCATCTGCTGCCTCCACTGCAAAACATCATTCTCTTATTTAGTGTTTTTGTCTTGTTTTCTAGTATAAATATCTAAACATTCTTGAATCAAGATGCATTTACTGTACAAGTAAAATGATTTAAGATATTAAGTCTTGTTTTCTGTAAAAAAAAAAATAAAAATGTTTTTAGTTTTTGCTTAAAACAAGCAAAAATATCTGCTAATGAGGCAAGAAAAAAAATCTTGTTTAGCCTTTGAATTAAGATTATTTTTCTTACTCCATTAGCAGATATTTCTGCTTGTTTTAATGATAAACTCACTTCATTTTGATCAGTATTTCAGAAAAAGACATTTTGCTTCTCAAGTAAGTGTATCTTGATTTAAGATCACTTGTAATTGTAATTTAGAAAGTATTTTCTGTAAAGCCGAAACAATATGTATTGTGAAAAGTGAGTTGAATGGAATGTTAAAAATTTGTACTGAAAACTAAACTTAAGATAGTAATTCTGGTTTTCTAAAAAAACTGTATTTTTACACAGTATTTATTTATGTATTTTTAATTAAGTTTATGCTTAAAACAAGAAAAAAAATCTCAATGGGGTCAGAAAAATGAACTTCATTGAAAGAAAAATCGAGATTATTTTTCTGACCCCATTAACAGATATTTGTTCTTGTTTTTAAGCATAAATTACTTAATTTTGATTTAATTTTTCAGTAAACAAGACTTCATATCTCAAGTAAATAGGGTTCTTACACCTTTCCCAAATTCATATTTAAGCACTTTCAAGATGCACTTTCAAGCTTTTCTGCTAATGGGCAAGAAAAATCATCTTAATTCAAAGGCTAAACAAGATTATTTTTCTTGCCCCATTAGCAGATATTTTTGCTTGTTTTAAGCAAAAACTATTTCTATTTTTTTTTTTTTTTTTTTACAGAAAACAAGACTTAATATCTTAAATCATTTTACTTGTACAGTAAATTCATCTTGATTCAATGTTTAGATATTTATACTAGAAAACAAGACAGAAACACTGAGTAAGAGAATGGTTTTTTTCAATGTCCTGACTCAGAAGATGATGTTTGTCTGTCCTGCTCTTGCAGCCATCGATCTGAAGACGGGCCGAGGATCTCTGCACAGAGGAGCCTCTAAAGCAGACGTGACCTTCTCCGTCTCAGACGAGGACTTCATGGAGGTGGTGCTGGGCAAACTCAACCCTCAGAAGGTGCTGCGTCTCTCACACTTCTGCCGCCGCGCTCATCCTGATGTTCACGCTTGGTCTGCTCTGTTTCTCCCGCAGGCGTTCTTCGCCGGCAAGCTGAAAGTCAAAGGGAACATCATGCTGAGCCAGAAGCTGGAGGCCGTGCTGAAGGACTACGCCAAACTCTGAAGATCCACGCCGCCGCTCAGCGCTTATAAACCAGATTCATCACCACTAATGAGAGCTGTGAACGTCTTAGTGTTTTTGTCTTGTTTTCTAGTATAAATATCTAAACATTCTTGAATCAAGAGTATTGTTAATGACTCCCTGGACTCTGGTGTCATGCCAGCATCCTTCAAAATCACTTCGGTCACCCCTGTACCAAAAAAGACTAACACTGACTTGGACAATTTCAATAATTACCGCCCTATTTCAAATCTTCCTTCTTTAGCCAAAATTCTGGAGCGAATTGTGGCATCTCAATTACATACCCATCTTACACTTAATAATTTGTTTGAGCCTTTTCAATCTGGATTCCGTAAGTTTCTTAGCACAGAAACAGCATTAGTGAAGGTTACTAATGATCTGTTACTTGCTGCCGACTCTGGCTGCCTGTCAATTTTGACACGGTGGATCATTCTCTTTTACTCTCTCGGTTGGAATCTGTGTTTGGTATTACTGAGACAGCATTGAACTGGTTTAAGTCTTACCTCTCAGACCGTAGGCAGTTTGTCTCCATGGGTGATCACAAGTCTAGAATTGGCTCAGTCAAATTTGGGGTACCACAGGGATCTCTTCTGAGTCCATTACTCTTCTGTATGTATATTTTTCCTCTTGGCCATCTTTTGAGATCTCTTGGTCTTAATTATCACTAATTATCAGACACACAGGTGTACATTCACTCAAAACCGGGTGACTATCCAGCTGTTGCTTTCCTGGAACATTGTATCTCTGAGATAAAAATATGGATGTCTCAATTTTCTTTGTATTAACAGTGATAAGACTGAGATTATGCTTATTGGCTCAACCCACCAACTTTGTAAAGCTGGACCTTTAACTCTAACTGTAGATGGTTCAGTCTTGGAATTTCAAAAAAAACTAAAGAACCTGGGGGTGATATTTGACGCGCATTTAACATTTGACCCCCATGTTCAGAACACTGTCAAAACATCATTTTTTCATCTCAGAAATACTGCACGTATTCGCCCCATGCTGTCCTTTACGGTGGCCGAAAAACTGATCAATACTTTTGTCTTCTCCCGCATCGATTACTGCAATGCTTTGCTTGCAGGTATTTCAAAAACCACCCTAAATAAACTGCAGTATGTCCAAAACTCAGCGGCTAGAATCCTGACAGGGACCAGAACTAGGGAGCACATCACTCCAATATTGGAATCCCTACACTGGCTCCCTGTTAGGTCTTGTATCGACTTTAAAATTCTCATGCTTACGTATAAGGCCTTGCATGGTTTGGCACCGAATTATCTATCAGAACTTCTAACGGTTTACTTGCCTAGGCGGAATCTCCGTTCCTCTGATTCTGGCCTTTTGGCTGTTCCTTCTACTCGTTTACGCTCTATGGGTGATCGGGCATTTTCCTCCTTTGCTCCAAAACTCTGCAACTCTCTCCCCTATAATATTAGACATGCAGAATCTTTTAATATGTTTAAATCTTCTCTGAAAACTCACTTTTTTAGACTTGCTTATCTGTGATTTGTTAGGTGCTGAGGGGAAGGGTATTGTTTTTCCCTTCATTGTTTTTGATGTGCTTTTATTGTTACCCCTCTACTTTCTATTTTCTTTTTATATTTTGTACCCTCTTAAGTGTAAAGTGCTTTGAGAATTAACTTTTAAAGGTGCTATATAAAAATAAATTTATTATTACTATTTACTGTACAAGTAAAATTATTTAATATCTTGATAAAAGAAGTAAAAATATCTGCTAATGGGGCAAGAAAAATAATCTTGTTTAGTCTTTGAATTAAGATTATTTTTCTTACCCCATTGACATATTTTTACTTGTTTTAAGCAAAAACTAAAACTAAACAAAAATTTAAAAACTAACACAATTTGGGGTTTTTTTTCCCCAGAAAACAAGACAATATTTTAAGTCATTTTACTTGTACAGTAAATGCATCTTGATTCAAGAATTCTTAGATATTTATACTAGTGCTGTCAAAGGATTAATTGCATCCAAAATAAATGTTTTTGTTTACATATTTGTGTGCTGTGTATATTTATGTATAAATACACACACATGCATGTATATAAGAAAACCGTTATGTTTATATATCAAATATATTTATATATAATGCATGTAAATATTTTCAAAATATATACATGTATGTGTGTGTATTTATATATGCATAATAAATATACACAACACACACATATATTATTGTAAACAAAAACTTTTATTTTGGATGCGATTAATCGTTTGACAGCAGTAATTTATACTAGAAAAGACAAAAATAAAAAAAAAAGCAAAAATAAATTTTTGCAGTGTGTCTGCATTAATCACCTCATCACTTGATTCTGATTTATTCAGACATTTCCAATAATGTTGATACAAATGCTAATACTGTACTAATGTTTATAATAAAAGATGATATAATCATTAATAAAAAATTAAAAACCCAGCAAAGAAATATGGATGTTGCATTAAGTCATTTATTTTCTCATCACATACAGTCATGTATATTACAGATCTCTTCATACTCATTATAAAATTAGATTCATTTGCGTATATTCACATCTGAGAGGTTAAAGGGCAGAAAGCATGATCACTACAGCCGATTCCTTACGTCATTATATCAGCAATAATCTAGGGGAAGAAAAAATGATTTTGCTCTGTATTCCTGTCTTGTTTTCCAGAACAAATATATCAACATTATGAAACCCGGAGATGCAAAATGACCTCAGATATTCATTCTTGTTTTGTTTTATTTTTATATACTTTTTATGGGTTTATGCTGAAAATAGGTCAGAAAAATCAACGTAATTCAAAAGGGAAAACTATTATTTTTCTGAGCCCGTTGCCAGATATTTGTTCCTGTTTTAAACATTAACTCACTTCATTTTGATTAATATTTCAGATTTATCTTAAATTTTGCATCTCCATCCAGTAAAGGATTCTTGATTTAAGGATGTTCAGATATTTGTACTGGAGAACCAGACAGAAATCCTGAGGAAGAGCATCATTCTCTGCGGTGAAGAAGAACACCGTGACCTTCATCAGATAAAAAGAACGAATGAAGCAGAGCCGCGTTTGTGCTCGAGTCGATCGGCGGCAGGTAAAAGAAAAGCGTAAAAAATAAACCCTGAACAACGTTCCTAAAAACAAACGTCTGCAGGAGCCTCGATTATAAATATGCTTTATATTAACAGAATCATTTCATCAAGCCTCGAGTTCAACTCCATATTTACACTGAAAATAAAAGTAGCTGTGATCTTCATTCCAGTTAGCGGCTCTGAACTCGAGCGACAGCCGTGAGGTGAAGCTGATTGGTTGATTCACAAATGGAATGATGCTTCGGCTCGACATCTTCACACACAAAATGCTTCATATTCATCGATTAACACTCATATAACTCAGCCAAAAATCAAATCTTGTCATCATTTACCCTTCCTCGGCTTCAATGAGTGTCTTTCTTCTGCTGAACACTCAAGATGATGTTTTAAAGAGTGAAAAGTTGACGGCACCCATTGACTTCTATACTACAAGAAAAAATACTATGGAAGTGAATGGGTGCCGTCAACCGCTAAACACTCAAGATGATGTTTTAAAGACCAAGCGGTTGACGGTACCCATTCACTTCCATAGTATTTTTTCCTGTAGTACAGCTGTTTAAAACATCATCTTTAGTGTTAAAATGAAGAAAGACACTCATTGAAGCCGAGGAAGAGTAAATGCTCACAGGATTTTTCTTCTGCTAAACACTCAAGATGATGTTTTAAAGAGTGAAAAGTTGACGGCACCCATTGACTTCTATACTACAAGAAAAAATACTATGGAAGTGAATGGGTGCCGTCAACCGTTTGGTCTTTAAAACATCATCTTCAGTGTTCGGCAGAAGAAAGACACTCGTACTAGTTCGGAACGACTTGAGGGAGAGTAAAAGATGACTTTTTATTTTTGGGTGAACTGTTGCTTTAAAGCTCCACGGCCGAGTTCATCATCTCAGCCTAGTAAATACTGCTTACTGTAGTAATATACAATACCTTCCCATAGAACGATTATAACAAGACAGAAACTACCACACATCGTTTGACAGACGCAACAGAATCTGATGACGGAGACGTCCAGCGCGAGAGATGACTGGGTAGAAATATAAGGACACTTATCACTATATTGAGTCTAGAGCACGATCACAACACCGCTTAGCAACAGTTTGGCTAGTTAAGGCTTTACTGATATATATATATGGATATATTTCAGATTAGTATGCTGCAGAAATCCTACAGTGTGCTTCCGTCCCAGGATCCCTGTGTTTGGGTCGTGTCCTCGAGCGTCTCTCTCGTATTGCTTGTCTCACCGTGTGCAAAGAGTCATGAGTGTGCTACATGATGAACCTGACGTCGCTCTTCGCTGCGCTGCAGTAGAGGCTCAGAGCGTCGGGGAGCAGCCGCAGCTTCATGGTGCCGTCTGCGCCGCAGGAGAAGACGTGATTGGCCGGGCCGGTCTCGATCTGCATGACACCTGTGCCCAGGTTACGGAAGAGCGACTGGCGAGCGTGTTCATTAGTGAAGGTGTGCAGGAGGCTCTGGGTGGACATGCTCCACACCTGACACACACACACACACACACACACGTGACTCCTGACAGAACTATATCAACACGTGCTTATTCCCTGTGATCCACTAGTGTGCTGGACAAGGTTTTAATATTTATCATTCTGTGTTGCATAAAGAGCACCAGGTCTGTTTTAAGGACTGTTAAGATTTGTTTGCATTGTGACATTATTCTCATGACAATAAATATTCTCTGTTCCAATTC
>JAFVLL020013629.1:27500-30000 GCA_021397915.2 Tor tambroides | reverse complement strand
TCTCTTCCTCCGCCGCCTCTGGTCTTTGAGCTCTCCATTCTGAACCGCTTTGCTCCCCTCCGCGAGGCGGAACGTGACGCCGTGATCGTCGGGGACTCCATCGTCCGGCACGTCCATGCTACCTTTAATCACGATCAGGTAAAGGTAAAGTGCACACTCACTGTTTTCCTGGTGCTCGTGTTCTCGATGTTTTTGCGCAGATACCCGCGATCCTGAAGGACAACGAGAGCGCCGGCACGATCGTGTTGCATGCGGGCGTGAACGACATCAAGATGTGGCAGACGGAGGTTCTGAAGAGGGACTTCAGGAGCCTGATCAAGACAATACGCAGCACATCGCCCGCAATGACAATCATCGTGTCAGGACCACTTCCCACGTATCGACGTGGACATGAAAGGTTCAGTAGACTTTTTGCGTTAAATGAGTGGTTATCGTCATGGTGTTAAGAACAGAAACTGCTCTTTGTTAATAACTGGAATCTTCTGGGAGCGTCCTAGGCTTTTTTGTGCTGATAGCCTGCACCCAAGCAGAGTCGAAGCGGAACTCCTGTCAGACAACATCTCCAGGACGCTACGCTCCATATGACTAGTATTCTCAAATAACTGCTATGATGGCTTTTGTTCTACCCACTTAAATGATAGAAGTGCTTACATTGTCCAATCTATAAAGACTGTGTCTGTTCCCCGAATAGTGAGGTCAAAATATAAATTTAATGCAGGATCTAGAAATAATCTGATCGTGATTAAACCAGAAAAATGCAAAATAAATAAACAAAAACAATTTTTAAAGCTTGGGCTCCTAAACATTAGATCACTTGCACCCAAAGCAGTTATTGTAAATGAAATGATCACAGATAATAGTTTTGATGTACTCTGCTTGACTGAAACCTGGCTCAAACCAAATGACTCTATTGGTCTGAATGAGTCTACTCCAAGTTACTGTTATAAGCATGAGCCCCGTCGGATTGGTCGTGGCGGCGGTGTTGCAACAATATATAGTGATATTCTCAATGTTACCCAGAAAACAGGATACAGGTTTAACTCATTCAAATTACTTCTGCTTAATGTTACACTGTCAGATATGCAAAAGAAATCTCTCCTATCTTTTGCTCTGGCTACTGTGTATAGACCGCCAGGGCCATATACAGATTTCCTAAAAGAATTTGCAGATTTCCTCTCAGACCTATTGGTTAATGTTGATAAAGCACTAATTGTCAGAAATTAAAATTCACGTTGATTATACAAATGATGCATTAGGACTTATTGACCTACTAAACTCTTTTGGAGTCGAGCAAAACGTCACCAGTCCCACTCATCCTTTTAATCATATGCTAGATTTAATTATATCGCATGGAATGGATCTTACTGATATAGATATCGTACCTCAAAGTGATGATGTTACTGACCATTTCCTTGCATCGTGCATGCTGCGTATTACTGATATTAACTATATGGCTCTGCGTTATCGTCCAGGGAGAACTATTGTTCCAGCCACTAAAGGCAGATTCACAAATTACCTGCCTGATTTATCTCAACTGCTCTGTGTACCCATAAATACACATGAACTAGACAACATGACTACAAACATGGGCACTATCTTCTCTAATACATTAGAAGCTGTTGCCCACATCAAATTAAAAAAGGTTAGAGAAAAACGTACTGTGCCATGGTACAACAGTTATACCCATTCTCTCAAGAAAGAAACTCGTAATCTTGAGCGCAAATGGAGAAAAACTAACTTGGAAGTTTTTAGAATTGCGTGGAAAAACAGTACGTCCAGCTATAGACATGCTTTAAAGGCTGACAGGACTGAGCATATCTGCAAACCCATAGAGAATAACAAAAACAATCCAAGGTCTGTATTTAGTACAGTGGCTAGATTAACAAATAAACAGATGTCACCCGATCAAAATATTCCCTCACAGTTTAATAGTAATGACTTTATGAATTTCTTCAATGATAAAAGAGATAACATCAGAAATACAATAACAAATGTAGATTCTACGGCGTCTAGTACTTCAGCTTCATTCATTGCACCCAAAGAAAAACTGCAGTCCTTTACAACTATAGGACAGGAAGAGCTAAATAAACTTATCAGTGCATCTAAACCAACAACATGCCTATTAGATCCTGTACTCACTAAATTACTGAAAGAGTTGTCACCTGTAGCAGAAGAACCTCTTCTCAATATTAACTCGTCGTTATCTTTAACTGACGTCCCAAAACCATTCAAGCGGTTATTAAGCCTCTTATTAAGAAACCACAACTAGATCCTAGTGAACTGGCAAATTACAGACCCATTTCAAATCTTGTTTCTGTCTAAAATTTTAGAAAAAGTTGTCTGTTCAATTGTGCTCCTTCTTGCAAAAAAATGATCTCTGTGAAGCATTTAAAAAATTATGAGGTTTCAGGCCCCACCATAGCACAGAAACCGCACTTGTTAAGATTACAAGTGACTTGCTTCTTGCGTCAGACCAAGGCTGCATCTCATTGCTAGTTTT
>JAFVLL020013629.1:0-22500 GCA_021397915.2 Tor tambroides | reverse complement strand
AACCAAACAGTTGCCGGTAGCCATTGACTTCCAGTGTTTTTTTTTCATACTAGGGGTGGGCGATACGGCAAAAATATCATATCATGATTTTTTTTTTAGAAATATCACGATTTTATCACGATTCTTTGCCACTTTGGTTTTACTTTTTTATTTTTTTTTTATTTTTTTTTTTTAAATATTTTTTCGTTCATCTTCAGAACACAAATTAAGATATTTCTGCTGAAATCCGAGAGCTCTCTGACCCTCCATAGACAGCAAGGATCCTAACACCATCAAGGCTCAGAAACGTAGCAAGGACATCGTTAAAATAAACCATGTGACATCAGCGGTTCAACCGTAATTTTACGAAGCTACGAGAATACTTTTTGTGCGCAAAGAAAACAAAAATAATGACTTAATTCATCATTATGGAGAGTATCACACATGTAAAGAACATATGTACACGGATAACTTGTTTACGTTCAGATCGAAGCGTAAACAACACAAACAGCGTATCCGTGTACATACGTTGAATACGTTGTTTACGTATGTGACACTCTCCAAAATTTCCAAAAATTACTCACTCACTTTTAAACCCGAAAGAGTTTCTTTCTTCTGCTGAACATAAAAGTTATTTTGAAGAACGTGGAAAACCAAACAGTTGCTGGTTCCCAATGACTTCCATAGGATTTTTTTCAGTGAGGACCAGTAGCTGTTTGGTTACCCACATTCTTCAAAATATCTTCTTTTGTGTTCAGCACACGAAAGAAATTAATACAGGTTTGGGACAACATGCGAGTGAGTAAACAATGACAGAAATTAAATTTTAGGGTGAACTATCCCTTTAATGACAGTCGGCTGCATGTTTAGTTCTGTCCCTTTAAGACCTGCACGCATCTAATATACAGGCACGCATTTGTTTTCTTTCATTTTAGACATAACCAACTGAGTCTATATGTAAACCTTGTGTGTTTTGACTGAGATAACTGAGATAAAGATAACTTAGTTCAGTAATCAGGCGCTGTTTAGTGTGCGCACTTCAGCTGTACACGCTCAGAAAAAGCACGTGAATGAAATGTTTAACCGGTAAGGCTTTAAAGCACATGCAAATAATGTACTTTTGTGATTGTGAACAAGTGCAGTGTCCCGTGAGAGTAACTCTAGCGCTGAGAAACTGCAGCTGATAGAATGTGTGCTGTAGCACGATACTACGATATTTCTTCAAAAGCAGACATTATTATCGTCCACGATCAAAAATCATCATATCACACAAGTCAATGGCTACCGTCAACTGTTTGTTCACCAACATTCTTCAAAATATCTTCTTCTGTGTTCGAAATAAGAAAGAAACGACACGAGGGAGAGTAAATGCTGACAGAATGATCAGTTTTGGCTGAACTGTTCCTTTAAGAGTGTTTTATCACGTTGCTGTTGCAACTCACCCTTTGACCTCGTTCTCGTTCTCGTCATCGACCCAGGTCAGGATCTGCGTGGCGAGGATGGAGGACACGTCCAGCTCCTGGATGTCGTGGGTGGAGGCGATCACTAAACAGTTGCGATTGGCCTGGAGGACAGAGAGAGGGTGTTGTTTACGCTTCAGATCAGACACAAACACACCGCAGCGTGTCGCGTCACAGCACCTTATTGATGGCGAACGCCGTGATGATGTCCGACTCCTTGTGGATGATGCGAGCTTTTCCTCCAGGAAACCCCAGATCGGCCTCGAGCTGCAGGAGGAACAAGAGCATCACTAACACTCGTCTCAGACGGGACAGAGATGTGAACGCAACAGGATCATGTGTTCACTGCAAAAAATGATTCTCTTACTTAGTGTTTTTGTCTTGTTTTCTAGTATAAATATCTAAACATTCTTGAATCAAGATGCATTTACTGTACAAGTAAAATGACTTAAGATATTATGTCTTGTTTTCTGTAAAAAAATATATAAAAATTTTGTTAGTTTTTGGCTGAAACAAGCAAAAATATCTGCTAATGGGGCAAGAAAAATAATCTTGTTTAGCCTTTGAATTAAGATTTTTTTTCCTTACCCCACTGCCAGATATTTTTGCTTGTTTTAAGCAAAAACTAACTTTTTTTTTTTTTTAGAAAAGACTTAATATCTTAAATAATTTTACTTGTACAGTAAATGCATCTTGATTCAAGAATGTTTAGATATTTATACTAGAAAACAAGACAAAATAATTTTTTTGCAGTGTTCTGACTAGGGATGCAACGATGCACGATTAAATCGTCGATAAAGGAATCACGATACAGTTTATTTATATGTAAGGGACCATGTACATCTAGCTGGCTGTTATCGCAGAAAGAATATTCTATGAGACTGAAGGGTTTTATTTTGCGATAACAATCAGCTGGATGTACATTATCCTGCTTACTACATGGCTACTTGCCACAAAACTAAATAATTACACAAAATATTGATTTGACTTGAAATTAGGGCTGTCAAATAAATATCTGAATTTTGAATATTCGTAGAATTTAAAAAAAATTCAACTTTTGAATGCAAAAACTGCATTCAAATTTTAGGTGTGCATCAGGCTGCCTTATTAGCGGCGCACGGGATGCGATGATGTAAGTGTCGTTGTATTTTAATGAATATGAATGAAACTGGCTCATTTATTCTGACTAGGGATGCAACGATGCATGATTCGATAAAAATATATGTGGTGATTCAGATGTTAAACAAATTGCAATACAGTTGGGGGTTTATATGACTGTGTCTGAAAAGTTTAGATGGTGTTTTCTTTTCATCTGGTCTCTGTATAATGCATATTAAAGTAGCAGCACTGCTGTGTTTACAGCGGTAACCAAGGAAACGCTGTATTGCTGCTGTTCCAAAAGTGCCACCTGCTGGCCGAGAGTGACACTGCGTCTCATTCAGATATTATTAATGTAGTACAGTTTCACAAAGCTGAAGTCAGGTCATTCTGTTTTGCTTCAAATTTGCAAATTATACAATCTAATTTAAATCAGAAACTGCTCATGCTGCATGTTTGCAGTGTTTGCCTCTAATTTCAAATGGAAGGAGCACAGGCAAAGCCTCAGTTTGTTTATATGAAGAGATTTCTTTTATTTGTATAATTTGTTTATTTGACATATGTGACCCTGGAGCAGAAAAGCAGTCTTAAGTCGCTGGGGTATATTTGTAGCAATAGCCAACAATACATTGTATGGCTCAAAATTATACATTTTTCTTTTATGCCAAAAATCATTAGGATATTAAAATCATGTTCCATGAAGATATTTAGTAAATTTCCTACCGTAAATGTCAAAACTTCATTTTTGATTAGTAATATGCATTGCTAAGAACTTCATTTGAACAATTTTAAAGGAGATTTTCTCAATATTTAGATTTTTTTGCACCCTCAGATTCCAGATTTTCAAATATTGTCCTATCCTAACAAACCACACATCAATGGAAAGATTATTTATTCAGCTTTCAATTTCGAAAAATTTACCCTCATGACTGGTTTTGTGCTCCAGGGTCACATATTTCAATTTCACAAAGAAATGTGCAGCATTCTGTCTGAGACATAATAAATAGACATCTTTCCATTTATAATTTGTTTTAAATCTAATTTTGTAAAAAATAAAAAAAATTCGGAGAAAATCGTATTGTTAAATCAGTTTTGTGAATCGAATCGCATTGTGAGTTGAGTGAATCGTTACATCCCTCATTGTGACACAGATCGCAGAGATAACATGTTGTGCTGTTTAAAGACTCTTTTAAAGGCCTGTCAGTCATGAGCTACTGCTAGAGGAGAATAAATGTTTAACCCTTGTGCAACCTAATGAACATATTTCTCCATTTTAGTTCTGTGTTTTTTGTTGTTTTTTTTGATAATTTTGCCTGTGTTAATGCTAACTGCATAAATTTTGGCTCAGGTGTGTATTTTTATTGGAATTTTAATATTCCACCCTCATTTCCTTTAATAAATCTATTTTACACTAGGTACAAAAAATAGTTCCTCTCAGCGCCTTTTGGACAAAAATGTCCCCATTGAAACCCATTAAAACCGCTATTTTTTAATCACAGTGCTGTTTAACTGTAAAATGATCCAATTTTTGTTAATAGGCTTTCATTCTGTTGGCAAGGCATTAAAATTGAATTTTTTACAATTTTTTACCAGATGGTGCCATTTTTTCAAGTTTGGTCTATAAAGCAAATACTCGCTTTATTCCTGTTTTCTGCTTCTGCATATTATAGAGCCAATTGGATAAATAATGCAGCTATAATTGTGTGGGTGTGTTGGTATGGATGTCAGAGTGTGGTTTGTATGTGTGTGTGCTTGTAATATTTGAGAGAGAAACTCTACTGTAAATGCACTGTAATCTGCACCAGCCGAGTTTTGCTGGCATCTAATGGGGAAAATTTGGCACTGTGTCCACACAAAATCTTACTGAAAGCTCATTTTTTGAGATATCAACCTCAAATTTGAAACACATCTTGTTTAGATTTATGGTTTTGGTTTTCTAGCAGGTTTAGAGTTCAACATGTTTCATAAAATATATATATTTTATATAAAATATTGTTCATAAATCATTTTCATAAACTTAAACCTGTATAACTTTTTTTTGGTTTCACTTTTTAAACTTTTTTACTTCAACAATAATCTGCCATGGGTCTTCTTTAAAATGAGACCAAACTTAACTCAAGCTTCAAAATTTTTATGACCATATTTTGACATGGACATTTTTGTCCACTATGGACCTATGTGTAGCTTGTTTGTTATTTATGCACAAGGGTTAAACAATGTGTGGAAAAATCCGGTTTATTCACTAACGCTCAGTGTTCAAGCTTTAAATCAACAGGAAATCACATGAGATGCTGAATATCGTGTCTCACTCGGGTATATATACACAAGGAAAACAGATCTAGGTCAGGACTTGATGTTCAGACCTCACTGTGAGTTTGCAGTGCATTGTGGGTGATCGACTTCTAAGGAGGATTTCTGACTAAACAGCTGCTTGCATAAACAGCATAGACTAGTCTTAAAGTTAGTCATTGGTTTTTTCTTTCTTCAAGACAAGATTAAGTCAGTCACATAAAAATGACTGGTCAAATACTTTGAATTTGAAAAGTAAGAGTTGGTCAGACTAGTTGTTAAGACACAGTCTAATTTAGAGGCACTATGCGCTACTGAGCAGATCTGTGATTTCATGTTGATTTGCAGATAAACATGCATCTTAAACAGCCTCACGACTGGAGGAGGATGATGATGATGAAGGAGCAGAAGCTCTGTTAGATACCTGGTTGTGTGTGGACTCCAGCGGCACAGAACATTTCACACTGTCAGTCTCCTGATTCAAACATGCAGGTCAATCACACACATCACAGTCCACGATTAGACGTTAATCACAAACATCTTCAATTAACACAAGTACAACACCAGTTATCAGTATTAATGACATTAATGACTCAACAGACGGGGGTGACTGCAATCAGGAGGAGTGAAATCAAGCAGCTGATGGGGAACAGATTGTATTTTGAGGTGCATTCTGGGAAACAGCAGCACAAATACCTCGTTCTGATCTCGTTTCTTGGTGAAGATGTTTCGTATGAACGTCTCCTGAACCTCTTCTTGTTTGACCAGATACTGCCACAGCCGTCTGACGGGCAGAGCGGAGCGCCGGCGAGACCTGAGAATCAGACACGCTCAGAACCTCTTCACAAAACACTAGTGATGCAGCCAAATTATCATTTAAAAAAGTTAACTTTTAAAAAAAAGTATTTTTTTTGGTTTCAGTTTTTGGCCAAGTGCATCCTGAATTTTTGTTTTCGGCCCAGAATTTTCATTTTGGTGCATCACTAGTCGAAATATAAACATTTAAACAGAGGCTGCAATAAAAGCTTGTTTCCATGACCGATTTATTGGTGCCATAACTAGTAGTAAAGAGGAAGAGATGACCGGTTCACTACAGCGATCCGTCACCACTCATTAAATAGCCACAATAACACATTTACTGATTGAATTTCCTGATAACATCAACAGAATTTGAAAGCTTTGTTTCATATTAAAAGTAACAAAGCATAAAGATTACTGTGATTTATTGGATGGCAGGAGCTACAAACAATGTTTAGTGAAGTTCACACATCAACAGAAAACAGCACAGACTGAGAGAATGATCTTGAGATTTGAGAATCCATATCAGTATTGATTAAAAATGAGAAATCAAAACACGTCATTGGAGAAAAACTAATTTAAGTCGCCGTTTCAGTCAATGATTTCAGACCTACAAAAACCAAAAACTGCTGTTTCAGCCGAGTTTTAAAGTGCCCCTATTATGTATTTTTGAAGATGAGCTTTCATGCAGTGTGTAACACAGCTCTAGTGAATGAAAACATCCTGCAAAGTTTTAAATCTGAAAGTGCACCGTGTATAAAGTTATTGTCTGTCAAAAGAAAGAGTCGACTCTGAATCACTGAAATGAGTCGTTTTTAAAACGAATCTCAAGCCGTTTCATGTTGAAACATTAGCATATTGCCCCCCACTTGTTGGTCTTTTCGCATTGGTCTGAATGAAAATACAAATTCATTCTTTGCCACTAGGTGGCACTTTTGGAGCGGTAAAAATCGCGGTTTCCCCGGTAACGCTGTACACAAAGCAGTGGTTTCCCCGGTAACGCTGTACACAAAGCAGTGGTTTCCCCGGTAACGCTGTACACAAAGCAGTGGTTTCCCCGGTAACGCTGTACACAAAGCAGCACTGCACTCACAAACACTGCTTCAAATGAAACCCACCAATCACCGCAGATTAGCGTCACACAAAGAAGAGGTTTGGAAAAATTAATCATTGAGCGAATTGATTGGGAGTCGTTGAGCAAGTAAGGTTAAAATAAATGCATATTATAAGACAATGAAAGTGTTTTTTGACCTTGCATGCATGTCAACCTGTTGTTGGGGACTCCCAAAACCAAAATATGAACATTTCATAACCCATAATAGGGGGACTTTAAGTGTGTGTGATGTGTTTGCTGTACCTGAAGGGTGTGTTGGAGGGCTCAAACAGGGCTTTGTGCCGCAGCAGAGCCGGACCCGACGACACACTCTCCTCCAGCAGCTGTGTGCAGATGAACCTCGACGGAGGACCTCCGAAAATCTCCAGCCTCTTCAGCAGCAGCTGCTCCCAGCGCTGGAGCGTCTTCAGAGCGGCGTGACAGAGCGGCGAGCACACGGGCAGATCTGACACACACACACACACACACACACACACACACACGGGTCACACTCTACTAGGGATGTAACGGTGTGAAAATGTCTTATCACGATTATAGTGACCAAAATCAATATTATCACGGTACTGTTAAAATGTGCTGCAAATGTTCAGAACGTACCGACACATAAATCACTTCAAGTTTTATATTGAAACTCAACAAACAACAAATAAAATGATTTTTGTTTGGCATAAACACTAAAACAATGACATTAGCAATGATGTCTGGATTTTAAATGACAACATGACTGACAACAGTTTAATAGCATGTTCAAATATCTAATATAAATTTTCAAATAAAGCTTTGAAAAGGTTTCATAAAATGCCAAACCTCAGATTTCAGCCTTTAAAGAAAGAAAAGGGTTAAGTCAAAATGATAATTGATTAATAAATGATTATATGTATTTTATCTGCTCCATGAATAATCCTAGATAACTGAATCTGAGTTGTTTAAATGTGTAGAATCCACATAAGCTTGTTTTTCATCAACCAGTCAGAAATTCACAGCAGGGCATGCAAATCCGGTCTGGGTTTTTTTTTGTCCAGACAGAGACTGAATGTGAATATAAGTCTGTGTAAATCCACTCTCTGACAGCAGGTGGCGCTGATGGAGCAGCAGACACACACACACACACACACACACACACACACACACACACACACACACACACACACACACATCATGCATGTGCTGCAGCTGTACCGTCTCGTTACCTAAGAGGTCGTGACCTGCCATCGGGTAGAGGGTCTTGAGGTTGAACAGGACCGTCTGCACCATGGCCAAGCGCATCAGACACCAGCTGCACAGAGACATCATCATCATCATCATCATCATCACATGACTCACAGCTACAGCTGCACCATTCTGGATAAACAGAATCACGATTTTTTTGTCTCAAATAGAGCTCACTATTATCCCACGATTCTGAACTAAACGACAATTTGTGACAGACTGCTTAAAAGTGTTTAACTTATTTGAATGAATTATTAAACATTTTAATATATAATATATGTATCTGAAATATATTTAATAAACCAATTTTAATATTACAATTATTAAAAAGTGGTTTGAATGAATGATTCAATGACTCACTCATAAATACTTCACTTGTTTTATTAGCGTTTTTGAAGGAATCTCTTGAATGAATGATTCAATGACAAATACATTTTTTAACAATAACTTGACGCCACCTAGTGGCCAAACGACGCAATCCACACAAACGTTATTTGAAGAGCCAATTACATTCAAAAGATGACTTGCTCTATTGTGATCGCGACAATAGACATCAGTGTTTATATCCGAACTATACTCTTTCATCCCAGCATAAGAATCGCTGTCACTTAGAAATCAGATCGCATGTGTGTTTGAATCAAGATCTTGTAACGATTAATCGTGCTCATGGCTCACCTGTACGAGTTATTGTTGGAATGCTCTGCCAGCAGAGAGTTGGAATCAAAGGAATCTCCCTCATCCTCATCTTCCTCATCGTCCTCATCCTCACTGCCTTGGCTCTCCTCAGAGTCGTACTCCACTCGGCTGGCGGACGGAGGCAGGTACGGCTTCACGCAGGACAAACGAATGAGTTCACAAACACAACAGTGTCAAATTACTGCAAGCTGAAGAATAAAAGAAAACCTTTGCGATGAAATAATCCCAGATGCTGAGCTCAGGCGGCACGAAACGCTCTTTACAGACGTATGTGTCCAACACCACGGGTCTGGGGCTGACCGGACTGTCGGGAACCTCTCTGGAGTTACTGCGTGATGAGCGCAGCCGCAAACGCCGCTGCTTCCGCTCCGCATCTTCCACTAACACACACACACACACACACGCACACGCACGCACAACAAACACACGCACGCACGCACAACAAACGTGCACACGCACGCACAAGCACACAACACACACGCACACAACACACAATACACACACGCACACAACACACACACACACACACAACACACAGCACACGCACGCACACGCACACAAGACACACACGCACACACGAACACAACACACAACGCACACGCACACAACACACACAACACACAACACACACACAACACACAACACGCACACAACACACAACACACGCACGCACACAACACACACGCACACAACACACACACACACAACACACAACACACAACACACCACACACAACACACACGCACACAACACACAACACACAACACACACAACACACACAACACACACACACAACACACACGCACACAACACACACACACACACAACACACACACACACAACACACACGCACACAACACACACACACACGCACACAACACACACAACACACAACACACGCACACAACACACACGCACACAACACACACACACACAACACACACACGCACACACAACACACACACGCACACACCACACAGCACACAACACGCACACGCACACGCACACGCACAACACACAACACACAACACACACGCACACACACACACACGCCAATAAAGAGGAGCAAATAGCAAGCAAGACTCCATAAAATCACTCAAACACAACAGAAGGCTTTAATATCACTGCAGCTGATAATAGTGACGCAATAATCACCAATTTAATACTTTGTTTCAGGGTTTACCAAACAGGGTGTTTTATACATATAAAAAGCTAAAAATTAATAAAAATGTAAAATTAAAATGAATTAATTATTTTAAAACAAAGACAATCAAAATAAAACATTTACTAAAAATGAATGAAATCCTAAAAGTGTGAAACTGAAAATTTTAAAATAAAAAACATCTAAATAAAACACTTATTAAAAATAAGTTAAATCATAATAATAATATAAAATTGAGACAGTTTAAAAATAAAAATGAAATGCTTATTAAAATTAAAACAAAAATGTTAAATTGAAATACATAATTTTAAAACAAAAATCTAAATAAAACACTTAGTCAAATTAATTAAAATCAATGTAAAACTGAAATCATTTTAAAATAAAAAATCTAAATAAAACAATTATTAAAAATAAATTCAATTTATTTGCAGTTGCGGTTGCTAGGCTACCTGGGGTGGTTGCTAAGGTGTTGTTATACGGTTGCTAGGCTACCTGGGGTGGTTGCTAGGGTGTTACTATGCGGTTGCTAGGCTACTCGGGGTGGTTACTAGGGTGTTACTATGCGGTTGCTAGGGTGTTGCTTAGGCTACCCAGGGTGGTTGCTAGGGTGTTGCTATGCGGTTGCTAAGGATGTTGTTCTTATAGTTGAGAGAACACAAGTCTTCAAAAGTCATCAAGTTGCCATATTTTTTTTTTGCATTTTCTCAACTATTTATTTTTTCCAGTGTTGGTTAAACTAGCAGACAAACAGCAGCATGAGGAGAGCAGAACCTGTGGGTGAGCTGGGTGTCTCCGGTACAGGAGCGCAAGCGCGAGCGCCGCCGCCGAACACGGCCACCCACAGCTTGCCGTTGAGCGGGTGAGCGACGATGCGGAAGAGCTCGTGGCTGGAGTGAGTGGCCAGGCCGTGGACGAACAGGCCGAGGAAGACAGCGGTCAGGATCTCACACAGAAGCACTGGCAGACCGGGCTGGTTCTCGTCTCCAGACGCGCTCAGCAGCCGCATCAGGACGCTCACACCTGCACAGACACACAGGTGAGTCTGGAGTCTGACGATGAGCTCAGGGGTCAGAGGTCACTGCACTTTACCAGGCCACTGCGCAGGAGAGGTGTTGGGCAGGATGGCCTCCTCCATGCTGACGCTCCTGACCGGGGGCTGATGGTTAAGCAGGACGCTCTGGTAGGTGATGCCCGTGAACGGATTCACATGGCTGAGGAAAAACATACATATTAAAATTAGGGTGTTAATTTGGATTGGATTTTGGATTTGAATCCATAGTTTTGAACAAATCAAATGAGTCACTAGCTATGTTTCCATCCAAAGATTCGCATTTAATTTATGCGCAAAACTGGAATATTAGTATAAAACATTTGCGAATAAAGCACCGTTTCCATCTAACGAGTCAAAGAGAACAAAATCATCACTTCCTGATAATCATAAGTTTTTTATGCACATTTTTAGAATTTCTGTGCATCTTGGCGTTTCAATCCAGTGTTTTTTAATGCAAAATTCCACAATGCGCATAAAAATAGGTGGATGGAAACAGCTAGTGATTCAGTGACTCATTCATTAAGACAGTCACCTGCTTCGTTTCTGAATGAATCAACGGTTTTGAACGAATCAAGTGACTCAATGATTCAGTGACTCATTCATTAAGACAGTGACTTGCTGCCACCTACTGGTGTTTTTTGTTGCATATTTATTGTATCATTAAATATTTTAAAAAATCATTTCATATCTCAATATTCTTTTTTTAATTTAAATTCCTTAATTTAGACCTGTTTATTATGTCTATTCAATGCTTTTTCATCTAAACACAATAATGACTTTAAAAAAAAAAAAAGATCATTTAGGGGGCGATTTCTTAGCCAAAATTGATGTTTGATTAATTTGTAATTAAACAGATTAATGGACACATCGTTTAACTAATTAGATTACATTTTTTAATTGCTTGACAGCCATAATTTGAATATTGACGGTCTAAACAACATGTACTTTTAAAAAAATGGAATAAAAAAAATAATAATGCTTTTTAAAGTCACAAGCTTCAACAGATCTTTTTTCTGTATTGTGACATCCGAATGAAGTGGATTATCGAAAAAGCATAAATGTGGGGCGGGACTTGGTTCTATGCATTAGTTGTTGACTGGATGTTAAGAAGTGGGCGTGGTGCTCAATCGTGGAGGCGGAGCTTAGCGTTAGAATAGAGGGGCGGAGTTTAAGCAGACTAAATGACTGAATAAATCCTGCATCACCAGAGAGAAGATCCAGTTATGACATTTAGATTATACATTACGAACTCAGAACATTTGTAAAAATGAAACATGCACAGATTGCTCTAGTAAGATCTCTATCATGCATTTAGAAAATGGATTTTCATTTCATGATGTCTTTAAAAGGCTTAGTTTATCCATCACCAAACCCGCATCTCTTCAGTCTCGTTCGCTCTCTCTGGTCTCTATTCATTTACTGTCCAGAGAAGAGCATTCATAAAGAAAGCCATACGGGTTTGAGGCGACATGAGGGTGAGCAAATGAAGACAGAATCCTAATTATTGCTTTAATCATCCAGATTTCTGTTCCAACACGTTTGGGCTTCAGACACTGAGTAAGAGCGCTGATAAACACATCTAATCTACAGTGACGGAGAATAAATGTGCAACACAAAGGCCACATTCATCTGTAAATGCCACACGTCACATGAGCGTTACATTCATGGGTCATTCGCTCATTATCAGACCGAGCGATTACAAGACAAGCGATGTGACCCGTGCTGGCAATTTTGAGCTACACGCAAAAAAAGTGAAAAATGTCAATTTTAGTCGAGGTTTTCACAAAAATGAGTTCATTAAGCCCTTGTCTACCAATCCTAATGCTCCAAATAGTAATTAAACATCTAAAACTATCTTTATTTGTACGTTTTCTAAGAGGAGTACCTTTTTCTCTGCTCACTTCTTGCGCTGACGACACACACTGAAGTACAGTATTTAAGTGTTCATGCAAACATAATCTGTTATGTCTTAAGTGAACATTTGGGGAAAAACATCGGATGTGTAACATTATAATAGATCCGTGCATTACACTGTGTCTTAACATACAGGCCGTCTGTCGCATTAATGTTAATCTAACAATAAAAGAACAGAGGGAATCACTCGCTGATCTTGATTGAACTGCTTTTGTTCTTTTAATAATCAGTTTATTTGTAATGAACATACTAAAGGGATTTTTACATTTAATTATTTGTTTTTCTTGATTGCTTTTGTTTAGAAGTGAAACGAAAAGGTAATGCATTATTTATTTATTATATTTGTTCTATTGTTTTTTTTTGTTCTATCTGTTCTTATTTATAATAAAAAAGATAAAATAAAAAAGCTATATTGTGATTATTAATATAGTAATTGTGACCCTGGAGCACAAAACCAGTCATACGGGTCAAATCAAATCAGTGAAGAAGGCAGAGGTCACGGGGTCATCGTGAGGCCGACAGACACACCCACCTGTAACTGTGTCCATCACAGAGACACTGATAGATGCAGGCGGAGAGGGAAGCCGCTAGTGTGTGCATCACGTAGATCTGAGACAGAAGGAAGACGTGTTAGAGGACCGATCACGACAGTAACGACACCTCGCTCTGATGAGCCGCGCTTCACCTCGTTGCTGACGATATCCGGGTGCGGAGGCGCGTCCAGAGCGTTGATGGTGTGCAGTATGTCGTGCGTGAGGTTGGTCAGGTGCACTATGGGATTGGCCACCACCGTTTTGGAGCTGGCGGTCCAAGCCAGGAAAAGAGGAACAGACAGGTGCTGCGGAGCGGGAGCGGAGATCTGCAGACCGCCGTCCTGAAGAGAGACAGAAAACACATCCATAATCCACAGGTGCAGATGAAATAATGAGCAACAGCTGCGGCCAGGAGACACAAACTACGGTGGCTCAGAGAGCACTTCAGAAAATACACGCACATAGCAAATTAAGAAAACATCATCAGTTTGACAGCACATGTGCTGCAAATACTCACAACACAAACAAATACAGAAACGCACTGCAAGTAGCACAGACCACAAAATCACTCCAACAAATCAAAAAATTAACCGTTTTTTTTGGGGGGAATTTTCTTACTATTTGTATAATCACAGTTGTATAAATACCATGGTTAAACTATGGTTAGTGTAGTAAATCCATGGTTAATTTGTGCATGGTTTAACCAAAAAAAAAAAAAAAAAAAAGCTATAAGGAATCGAATGAGCAGGATGTTAAAATAAACAAAAAAAATCTCACTTTTCAGAGCAAACACTCATAAATACGTCCCAGCCGTGTTTGTCACTTTGTGGTTCCCTTAAACATTTCCGATGTGATCTGTGCCTATTTGCAGCGCGCTTCTTTATTTGTTTGTGTTGTGAGTATTTGCAGCGCATGTGTTTTCAAATTGATGAAGATATGATGTTTTATAATTTTATAATATAATTTGCATGTGTTTTTTTATTTGTAGCGCATTGAGCTCTCTCGGCCACCGTAAAAAACTACAGAAAATGAAAATTAGTCCATGTTTTACTCACCCTCAAAGAATCATAGGTGTATATACAAAAACACATGGATTCGCTACAGGAGGCCTTTATTCTCCCTCTGGAGCCGTGTGAGGCATGTTTTATTATGGATGGATGCACTTTATTTGACTTCTTTTAGACTGTTGAACAAAAACAACCATCCACTCCCATTCTAACACTTAGAGCAAGGATAATTTTTAATATAACTTGGATTTAATTTGTCTGAAAGAAGAAAGTTATATACACCTAGGATGCCTTAAGAGCGAGTAAAACAGACTAATTTTCATTTTTGGGTGAATTAACCCTTTAAGTTCCGATTCAAGTGATTCAATCCAAACCCGCATATCATGCATCCTAACTCAAGCGTGTTACCTGCTGGGACTCCTGCAGCAGCAGAATGAGCTCCATGCGGACGGAGGCCAGTCCTCCTCCGTGAGAGCCGTGCAGGCTGCAGTAGCTCAGGAAGATGCGCAGCAGCGGCTGGTTCCTCTTCAGCCAAAGCCTGCGCCGGTGCTGCAGCTCTCGGGCCTGCTCCGCCGAGCCCCGCTCCTCCAGATCCTCCACCTGGCTCAGGTCGGTCGAGATGCCCTCGGGCAGGTGCTGGAGGAAGGGGTTGTAGCCGCAGCAGCTCTGCAGCGCCGCCACGGCCCGCTCCAGCCAGTGACACAGCTGATGCCGCAGCTTCCCTCCGTCCAGCTCGTATCCCGTGGACAGCGTCCGCAGCTCCGTGGTGAGGATCTTCAGACAGGAGCTGAACTTCAGCTGCGCCGCGAGCATGTCCTCGGTCAGCGCGGGCAAATCGTCTGCACCGCGATCTAGGGCTGTCGAATAAAAATTCGAATATTCATCGAATTTAAAATAAAAATACACATTTGAAAGGAAAAATGGTTGAAAGAATACTTCAGTTCTGAGTAGGGTCGGGAATCGAAAATCAATTCCAATTCCAGAATTGAATACTTAAGCAGGGCTGCCAGGTTTTCACAAGAAAACCCGCCCAAATTGCTACTCAAAACTAGCCCAATCTTGTTTTGTAAAATACATGTTTTTTTATCCAGGTTCCCCTGGTAAATTCACATTCCTGTGGCTAAGTATGACATTATTGGGGACGCTTCAACAAGCAAACATCAAAAACAACCCGCAGCAACTAAAGTTGCCCAATTCTGCGGGAAAACAGCGGACTTGGCAACACTGTACTTAAGGTCAGGAATCGGATACTTGTTGTAAAATTTAAATTTAAATCCCACCTATCAATTCCTGTGTGTGCATCTTTTTTTAGGTGGTGAAAAGTGGCTGTTAAAAATCTATTTGTCTTTGAATCATTCATTCAGGAGATTCATTCAAAAACACTGATTCATCCAGTAATAAGTAATGTAAATCTTGAGTGAGTCATTGACTATGTTTACATGCACAATAATAATAATGCGATTATTTCTAATAAGAGAGTAAAGAACAGAGACTGGTGGCAGCGAGTTGTGCTTTCCCCAGAAATGCGATGCTTTTTCCCCGTCATCGTTTCTAATCTGCGTATTATTATTACAGGTGCGTGTCACGTTATTCATGTATGTCACGAGCACATGCGCACTTTGGTCAGAGCGGCAATACTGCGATTAAGGTGTTTACATGCCTGTATATTTAGATTAAAATCGCTGTACACCACCTGTGTTCACATGATTATGCTTGCTGCAATTATGAGTTTGATTGCATTATTTAGATCGAAGTATTGCATTTACATGAGGTAAAGTTTAAATCGCAATATTGTCAAAATCTCATTATATCCGCATTAAGAGGGTGCATGTAAACGCACCAATTGAATCATTCCATTCATAAATTCCATGAGATTTTGTTTAGTTGTCTAATATTTTTCTTCAGAATTGTGAGAACTACAACCTTCATTTAAAAAAATAAAAAAAAGTCTCAATTTATCCAGAATCGTGCTTAATCGAGTCCAGTTTTTATGTAGCTGGCTGATTTTTGTTCATGGTATCATTCAGCAGCAATTAAATGTTTTGTATAAAGAGACAGAATAAATGTGTTTGATATCTAAATGTTTGACTTTTATTAACCACATTGGCATTGAAACTGGGAATTGAAAGAATCGGAATCGGAATTGATCAAATTCAAACAAAACCCAACCCTAGTTCTGAGGTGAATGCTTACAGCAGAACGCATAGATTCTCTAATTATACTCCACGTGCATGAACACATAGGAACTAGAAAGTTTAAACCTTGTCCAGTGTCTGTGCTATTTCTCTCCAAAAATTAAGAGCGATAAAAATGTCTTTGCATTGGTTTAAACTAGAGTGGATCTCTGACATCTCTGTGCGTCAATGCGGGCAATTTGTTGTTGTTCCACCACATTTGTGGTACTGAAGAACCTTTCAGTTCTTAAAAGAATTATTTTTTCTTAGTGTGTAGAGCATTTTAATAATCTAAAGAACCTTTTTCCACTATAAACAACTTTTTGTGCACTGGAAAGGCTCATGGAACCATAGATGTGACCAATACAGTGTGGCAGTGATGACGTATGTTTGTATGCAAAAACCTAGACACGAGTTGCATTCCACAATCCACAATAGAAAGTAAAAACGTTGAATTTTAGATGTGTGTCACACCGTATCCCATAACAAAGATGGTATCAGTCACTCAATATGCATACATGATGTTGTTTTGTTTCTAATTAAACATGATGCACTTTTGTCACAGACGATGTTATTTTACTGCTTTAATAAACGTGCATTAGTAATATTTTGCTCGATGCGCCCTCTTGTGGCCTCAGGAGAGAAGCCAAAAGCGTTTTTCCCCCCTAACTGAAATTATGCCTTTTAAATTCGAATATAATTTGAATATTGATAATATTTAAGTGCTAAATTTGAATTTAGTTTTTCAGCCATTTTGACAGCCCTACCGTGATCCCTGGGGGTGGAGGTCGCTTCCGGAGCGCTGTCGTCTTTCTCCGGACGGATGGTCTTCATCGCCAGGCCCGATTCTTCCTCGTCCGACTCGTCTTTATCGCTGTCCCACTTGAGCTCCAGAGGCTCGTCCTGCAGGGTGACCGACGGCTGGCTCCAGTCGAAACTGAGCACCGAGTCTGACTGACTGTCCTCTCTGGGAGACGAGAGCGAGGACACCGACTCCAAGCCGTTGAGAACCGGCTGAGACCAGTCCAGAGCCGAGGCCTGGTCTTCATGCTCGCTCAACGACACGGGCGAATTCTCACACGGCTTTGAGCGCTTCACGACCTTGGGCATTTTGGAGAGCACCTCTAAAGCCAGCATGGGGCAGCCGGCCTGTAAGTGTGCATAAGCGGCGGTGAAGAAGAGCCGTCTCTCTGTGAGGCTGATGGAGTCGACGGCACGGCCTTCAGCGGTCAGACCCACTTTAGCTTTATCTGAGGAGCCGAAGTGACGGCGCAGCAGCAGCGGGTGTGTGCGGAGGTAGGTGTAGAAGTTAAAAACATCAGGACTACAGGGAGATGATCCGGTTCCTGAAAGAGATTGAGTCTAGTCAATAACACACGAGGAGATAAGGAAACAAAAATCTCTTAGAGTAAAGGCCCTCCCACTGTCACCTTTGGTTGGGGTCTAAAAGACACTTAATATTCAGTAATATTACTGATTTAACTGCACTGACAAAAGAGAACAAAACTAGAAGTGAATTGATCTAATTGCTTGGTCTTCTGTACAGCTGCTTTATAGCTGAAACTGAAACCAGCTGATGAATTTTACAACATTGACACTGTTATAGAACCAAACTGAATTGATTTGATCTGAACTGAACTGATCTAAATAATGACACTTTTGTCTTCTGTACAGCTGCTTTATAGCTGAAATTGAATTTTTTCATAATTAGAAAATAATGCAACATTCTAGTATCACTGTGAAGCTGACTTGAAACAATATGTATTGTACACAGAAATAAAGCAATAGAAATAAAGGAGATTTTCATTTTGATGTAATTTTACTACTTTCTTATTACAACAACAGTCAACTGAAGATCAAATCAGATCAGTGCCTTGATGCATAATTCTGGAGAACTGCTCTAACATAGAATGAAATGCAGTGCAAGATAACGCAAATGCCAAATGAAAATGAAACATTTTTAGGATAAATAACCAGCCGGCTGCAGACGTTTATGCTTAATGAATCAAGAAAGGCTGAAATCAAGACCATGATTAAAATCAGCAGTCAGTCTCATCTCTCACCTTCATGAGACGTGTCTGTGTTGGGCTCGAGCAGCGTGTCCAAAGCCCTGCTGTAGTCATCTAAGACCCAGAATGCCATACTGCGTAAGAAAGGGTCCTGATGGGCCGCGATCTGGTGGTCCTGACCCAACACGTGCCTCTGCAGGATTCTCTTGTAGCTGCAGGACATCTCGAACTCAGACTCGTACAGCCGACAGACCACCAGAGCCAGCTGAAGATCCTGCATCTTCTCTATACAAACCTGATCGAGCGAGTAAAACCCACAGATCATGAGAATATCATCAGCTGACAGGAAGTGTTTACAAAATACGCTTATACTTTCCTTCTATAAAAGTCACAACGATCTTGTTTCAGCAGATCATGACAGAGGAAGGGTTCAGAGAAGAATATAAACAGGTCTACCTCAACAGCATCTTTCAGGGATCCAGCCAGCAGAAAGAAAGCCGCAGAATGCTGGAAACGTTGCTTTCCGAGCAGAGAGAAAGCGTTCTTCAGCGCTGCCTTCCTCCAGCGGTCTTCACTGAAGTTATTGCTGAAGAACGCCGTCATCTTCACGTTATGTTGAGACCTTCAACACAGAGGAGCTCTCAGTGGACTGAAGACTCGCTGACAGGTGGGTGTGTGTGTGTGTGTGTGTGTGTGTGTGTGTGTGTGTGTGTGTGTGAGAGAGTGTGTGAGTGAGTGAGTGAGTGAGTGTGTGTGAGAGAGTGTGTGTGTGTGTGTGTGTGAGTGTGAGAGAGTGTGCGTGTGTGCGCGTGTGTGTGAGAGAGTGTGCGTGTTTGTGTCTGTGTGTGTGAGTGAGTGTGCGTGTGTGAGAGAGAGTGTGTGTGTGTGTGTGTGAGCGTGCGTGTGAGAGAGAGTGTGTGTGTGTGTGTGCGAGTGTGAGTGAGAGAGTGTGCGTGTGTGCGCGTGTGAGAGTGTGAGAGTGTGCGTGTTTGTGTGTGAGTGTGCGTGTTTGTGTTTGTGAGTGTGAGAGTGTGTGTGTGTGAGTGTGAGAGAGTGTGCGTGTGTGCACGTGTGTGAGAATGTGAGAGAGTGTGCGTGTGCGTGCGAGAGTGTGCGTGTGCGAGTGTATGTGTGTGTGAGAGTGTGAGAGTGTGTGTGTGAGTGAGTGTGTGTGAGAGAGTGTGCGTGTTTGTGTGTGTGTGTGTGTGTGTGAGAGTGTGCGTTTTTGTGTGTGTGTGTGTGTGTGAGTGTGTGTGTGTGTGTGTGTGTGTGTGCGTAAGTGTGCGTGTGTGTGTGTGCGTGTGTGTGTGTGAGAGAGTGTGCGTGTTTGTGTGTGTGTGTGTGTGTGTGTGTGTGTGTGAGAGTGTGCGTGTTTGTGTGTGTGTGCGTGCGTGCGTGCGTGCGTAAGTGTGCGTGCATGTGTGAGTGAGTGAGTGAGTGAGTGAGTGTGTGTGTGTGTGTGTGTGTGTGTGTGTGTGTGTGTGTGTGTGTGTGTAGCTACCTGTACAGTCCCCAGACCACAGCTTTCTTCTTCATGGCCAGATAAAACAAGGCTGCGTCTAACGGGTCGTTGTTTCTCTGATAAGCAGCTTTTGCTACCTGGTAGGAGACAGAAGATCACTAATCATTACACTTGTTTGCATTTCATAAAGCCCATGCTCTAAAAATAAGACAGAAAATTAACACAAAAAAAAGCATAACTAAAGTTCAAGTTTTGTTCAGTCATCTCAATGAAACTCAAGGTGATGAAAAACAAAGACCCTGAATATTGTGGCTCAAGGCATGCATCTGATGCACATAAGAATAATTAAACAAGCAGCAGCTACAGACTGAGCAGACCTGTGTGAAAGGATATGACTAGATTATGAGTAGATTTACCATTATATATAAACTTTTAAAGTGTACAGTGGCAGTGCACACTGTGACAATAATACCTACAAAGTTTTATGTCAATATACAGAAGCATTGCAGAGATACAAATTATTTATGCATATTTGATGAATATTTAATATTTGATGCTTGAGGTTAGGTTATGATATACCAGTTACAAGCTAAAAGTTCTAAACGTTTTGGAAAACAACTCTCAGATGATGCTAACCCTGGAACAACATATAAAACTACCAAATTTTGCTTAATCACAACGTTTAATCACAATCTCAAAGTTTAGTCGCAACATATAATCATTGCAGTTAATAGTGTTCACCGTCACTGTTGTAACTAACTGCATGATTTTTACTGTACATTTCTGCCATAGACACCACTAATAACAAACTCCAAAATATAATGTAGAAACTTAATATTTTCTGTAAAGCTGCTTTGCAACAATTGGTATCATGAAAAGTGCTAAACTTGAATTGAATTGAACAAAAACTGTTCAATAACTGTTTACGGACTGCCACAGACTCAAAAAATGCAGAACAATCCAAGGAAAGCTAACAGATGCAGTAGATGCCTGTGGTGCTTGACCCCTAATAACTCCACAGCAGAATGCATGCAACTCCAACACAGTAAAACATGAATGCATGCTTTATTTACTCAAATATGCTGGATTATTATATATCCTGCCAATTTTGGCAATATATACTTATCATCATCTAATATGCACAGAAAATGCGCTCAGATTGGTCAAACCTTCTCAATGCATCTGCGAAGCTTATTGGTGCTCCTGAGCCACCAGCCCACACCCATGGCTCTCAGCTCGGGCCACGAGGGCTCTCCTTTCTGCAGCGCTGGAAGCATGTTGAGCAGCTCCTCTTCAGCCTCGGAGTGGAACGCCCAGGCGTAGTGACAGGTGGACAGTCCTGTTGACCAGCAGCACCTGAGTTACTGAGCTCAAAATCCACAGAACACATCACAGCTGAGGAAGATCAGCTGAGGTTTACAATTACGTCTACGCAAGGCATTGCACTCAAGGTACACACTTCACTGGGAATCAAACCCATGACCTTGGCAGCATTCTCTGCTGTTTGAGTTACACAAATATGCAGAACCACTATCTGAACGCTTGCCATACCTTGACAGAGGAGCGGGCCGCGATGAGCCGGAGGCAGAGACGTGAGGAGGAAGGTGTGCAGACGAACGGCCAGCAGGAACTTCAGCCCACATTCATCCAGCGTCTCTCCACCTGAGTAAAGGTTTATCACATCATAACTAGGGCTAAAATCTAACTAAATCTAATCAATTATGCAATGTGGCGATTAATTAATCTTATCACATATTAATCATACATCAAATGCGGCTGAGAAATCACCCACAAAAGATAATTTAAAGCCAATTTTGTGTTATATGAGAAAAGCAAGAAAATAGATATTACAAAAAGTAGCTTTAGAAAGAAATTTTCCTTATTTCTTTTTTTTTTTTTTTTTTCCATTTTCTTTTTTAATTTTTAATTTTTGGGTGAACTAACCCTTTAAATTAATTTTTTTTAATTAATATGGATTTTTTTATTTTCAGATTTTTTTAATAATGTGTGAAAAAGATTTTTTTTCCCACTCTAACACTTTGACACTTTGAATAAGAAACTAAAAATGCCAGTAAAATGTCTTAATGAATAAGTCATTGAGTCATTCATTCATTTGATTTGTTCAAATGGAATGAAGTAAATGGCTCTCTTTATGAATAGCCCATTGAATCATCGATTCACTCGATTCATTCAAAACGCAGAATCGTTCAGAAATCGTGGGTTGTTTAGAGATGCACAACAGTTCTGCTGCGGCTTTAACAGGTAAGAGCTGCATTGACAAAACTAAGCAAAAACAGACAATATTGTGTATAAAATATAACACAATATTAAATTCTTTTGTTCTTTTTATTAGAGCACTAGTATTTTCAGCAACTAAAAAATGGTTTTAAGTCAGTTATTTCTATCTTTTGCTGTAGTGTGTCAGTAGGAAATATCAGTTCATTGATTTTGCCATTAATTGTAGTAATCCAGTGAGGTTTTTGAGATCTGATCTGATCATCATCAGTCTGTCTGGAATGACATGAAGAAACAGAACAAACTGAGA